>LPNX010833651.1:201426-251983 GCA_001517045.1 Pseudotsuga menziesii
TCGTTGGGCTCAGAATCCGTTAAAGCACAGGGAAGGTCACACATCAGCTCTGCAAAGACTAATGATTTCTTTGAAGTAGCTTTAGCAAACTCAAGGTCAAACTCCTATAGGATGACAATCCATCGGGAGTATTTTCCCCCTAGCACCTGATGAGTCAGGATGTAGTACATAGGGTTTTGGTCTGCAATTACGGTAGTGGTGCAAAGCAGGATGTAGTGACGAAATGTTTGGACAACAATGACCATAGCCAATGCTAGCTTCTCCACATGTGAGTATCGAGTTTTAGAATCGAGAAGATTCTTACTAGCATAGTAAATCACGTGTTCTAGGCCATTCTGGTCCTCTTGGGATAAAACCATTCTGATAGTAGTAGTAGAGGCAGCAACATATAAGAGAAAATCCTTCGAGTAATCTGGGGGGTGTATCACGGGTGAATGGGCCAGAGCATGCTTAAGATTATCGAAGGCTTGCTGGGCCTAGTCATCCCAGAAGAATGGAGTATCCTTCTTAAGGATACGCATATAACCATGCGTTTTCTCAGCAAAGTTACAAACAAAACGACGAATAAAGTTTTCCTTCCCTTGCAAACTTTGGAGTTCAAGCAGGTTGGTTGGGGCAGGTAGAGTGAGTATTGCAGCAATATTTAATGGATCAATCTGATTACCATGTTTGGAAACCACAAATCCTAAGAGACGTCTCGTCTCAATGCAAAAAACACATTTGTGTGGCTTCAGCTGTATTTTGTAATGGCAACATGTCAGAAAAATGTCTCTAAGATGTTGAGGATGGTCTTCCTGTTGCTATGAATTCACAGGGAGATCATCAAGGTACGGATCTATGATGTTCTTAATGTCATGAAACGCATAGGACATAGCACGCTGGAATGTGGCCCCAGTGTTCTTAAGACCAAAGAGTAACTTCCTGTAGGCAAAGGTTCCCCATGGGAATATAAATGTTGTCTTATGTTGGTCAACGGGAAATATCTCAATCTAATTGTAGCCGAAAAAGCCATCCATAAATGAGAAGATGACACTCCCAACACAATTATTGATAATATGATCGATGTGTGGAGTCGAAAAGTTGTCCTTAGGACAAGCTTTATTCAGGTCTCAGAAATCGATACAGACTCAAATAGTTCCCTGCTTTTTGTTCACAGGAATGATCTTCGATACCCATTCCATCAGGGGTACAGGATAGATGAATCATGCCTTCAGAAGTTTATCGACTTCGGCTTTGATAGCCACAACCTTCCGCAGATGGACTTGTCTCAATTTATTCCTAACCGGTCTGGCTATAGGATAGGTTTTGATCTCATGGACCACAATAGATGGATCTATCCCAGGCATTTATTCATAAGACCAGGAAAAAGTGTCTCATAACTCTTTAAAAAGTGCTCTATACTCTTCAGTTTTGTCTATTGAACATTTTTTCTGAATGTGAACATGTTCAATAGTTCCAGGCTTGACTGATATATTGATTGGAGTCGTTTTGGTAATGTTCCATAAATTTACTTCAGACTCATAATCTTTTAACAAGACAGGTGTTTGCGTAACATCGACAATATTAGTACCCAAGAGAGATACAAAATCATTATCTGCCGAACTGGTATTAGGGAGGAACAAGGATCTGTGATGGTGATTCTCCCATACCAATTCATTCATATCCATAATCTCTATAATATACTCATCTGATGAAAAAGTCTAGGAGAGATAATCTAGAATAGGAAGCGAAGGTTCTAACCAGTAGGGCAAGTGGCAAGGATCTGAAGCCACAAGATGAAGATCATCTGTAGGAACATCGGAAACAGATTGAATGGCATCATAAACTTCTTCATGCGGGTTTAGGGAGGATGTCTCAACAACTTACTTACCCCTAGGATCATAACTAAATGAAGAGATCATATTAACTGTTTCTGTTTCTGTGCTAGAAGGGGTTGATGGAAACACGCCCATGAGGGCAGAGTCCTTCAACATCCCTACCCCAATCGACTGGTAAGGAGGAGGGGACTGACCTAGAAAAGGGACATTATTTGCAGTAGGGGTAGTAAAATCCATATTACAAAAATCAAGTTGATCAATCGTCACAATTCTTCCCAAATGTGAAAACTGGAGGGTTCTAAACACCGTCGAAGAGACAACGGTCATAGCATAAAACCAATTTCTTCCTAAGAGAAGATTGTAGTCTAACGGGGCATCCACTACTTCCACCTGAATGGAAACAGTTTTTCCCCCTAGCTCTACTGAAAGGGTTGGCATGAGGCCATGGGGCTGGAAACCTCTTCCATCAAAGGATTTTAGGGTTTTTGGTGATTTTACAAGCTCGGGAGAGCCAATGGATTTCCAACAGGACAGAGACAAAACTGAGGTTGAAGCACCTTCATCTAAAACATTTCTAAAGACCTTTTTCCAAACTACTCTTGTTACGATCTGAAAATCCAGCTGGTGAGGTAATCTAGGTTTGAGGTTCTCCGGATTGAAATGAATCATATTTGTGTCACCCAGGTCCATGGCTCCTAAGGCAGTCAATAAGTTTTTGCGTTGTGTGGGACAGCTTTGGAGCACTTCTATGGTAGACATTGCACATGGTTCCTGAGCTAGATCTTCTACAACATTATAGAACTGTGTAGCTCGAGCATTAGGGTTAAAAAGAACCTTCCTAAGAGTACTCTTGGGCAGACGCAAAATCATGTCGAGATTAGGCTTCTCGATTGTTAGGGGACCATTAGACGAGGATGCTGGAGAACCAATAGAAGGATCTTTATCTGGAAAAGGTGGAAAATGTTTCTCTATTTTCTTCTCCTCAGGTTTGTCATATGATTGACTTCAAGTTGCTATATTAATAGTTTTCGACGACATCATTCAAATTTCCTCTGTAGAACTAGAATTTCCCTGGTTAGACATGTGGTCTACCAGTTGTTGCTGAGAAGGAAAAGGACCAGTAAGGACTGCCGATGCGGGGTTACTCTTTAAAAACTTATTAATTTCATCACATCAGGGACAGTACTTCGTGAAATTATCGCCACCACAAAATATGCAGGGATATTTAGCTTTCCTTTTTCCTTTATTGTCATTCTCTGGGGCCGTAGGTTTGGTATTTTCCTGTTGGTTTTCAGGTTTCTTGTTTTTCCATTTTCCCTTCTTCTTACTACCGGATGATTGCGTACTTTGAATAGCATTCACCTCAGCAAAAACCATAGGATTGGAAGGAGCAGTAGTGGAAGGACTGGGTTGTTTGGCAGATTTTACTGCTGACAGAGGTTGGATTGAACCGATAACCCCATCAACAGGAGTTTCTGCAGGTGGCTTAGCCGTGTCTGTGTTGGGATGAGGAGCTTGAGGAATAAGGTCATACAAAGTTCCAGACTGGGAATACACCCAGTCTAGATACTGAGCGTGACTAATGGCCTGCACTTCAGTAACAAAACCCCCCATAGCCACATCTCAGACAATGGGTGGCAACAAAGACTTCGTAAACCAATCAGCTAAGAGTTGGTCTGGGATAGGAGCTTTAATGAGCCTTCTTCACCTTCTCCACTCATGAATATGATCTGAAATGTGTGTGGAGGTATTTTGACGCAGAGAGGTCAAAAGGTCTGTACCTGTTTCATAGTGGATGGGTAGTTGAAAGTGTGTGAAGAAGAAATTTTCCAAAGCACTAAAATCCACAAACGAGTGTCATGGAAGTTCGATATACCACTTCGCGGCCGTACCAGTCAAAGTGCACTGGAAGAGTCTCAATTGAATAGAATCATCTATCTAGGAATTTGACAAACACCATAGATGGAAAGTCATAACGTGATTTTTGGGATCATTTCCCTGCTTTCCATCAAATTTTGAAATATTTGATGGTAACTTTGACTGGAATGGGGGGCCACGAAGGATTATGTTGGATGGGGTCATTGATCAACTTGGATAAATTAGGCAAGTCCAAAGTTGCTAGGAAAGGTAACTGACGATTCGTTTCAACATACTGGTAATATTGATAAGACATGTAACCACCAGTAGGACTATAAGTGGACTGATACACAGGTTGTTGAAAAGGATGATGAGACGATGAACCTCCAGGTTTAGGGCCGCTAGAACCACTAGGGCCATTAGGAGGATTAGGAGGAGGACTGCCAAGAACTCCAGGACCACCAGGACCACCAGGAAAACCAGGGGGAGGACCACCAGGACCTCCGGGACCACCAGAAGGAGGACCACCAGGAGAAGGGCCACCAACCCCCCCAGGGGGAGGGCCTCCATAAGGTGGCCCTCCAGGACCTCCAGGACCACCAGGACCCGTAGGGGGAGGACCTCCATAAGGTGGCCCTCGTGCACCTCCAGCCATAAGAATAGGTATTCCTCCCAATGCTGGCATGTAGGACTAGTTGGGTTTCCCGCATGGAGTAAAAGTATTTCCAGTATATGGAATTCCAGTGTATGACATGCCTATAGGGGTAGGTTGGTAATTCATATTTCCTATAGGTACTTGATTTCTTGGGTGACCATACCCCCAGGAAGCTTGATTAACTATAGGTTATGCGCCTAAGGGCTGACATGAACTCAATGGAGGGTTAACTATATTCATAGGAGGAACGTAAACTGTGGATGTGCCTGCATTAGAGGCATGTTTATTATGAGTAACAACTCCACCAAAAGGTAACGTAGATTGTGCCGGGGGTTGCCGCGCGACACTATAAGGTACTGATACAACTGGAGTTGAAGGTTCCCCCCCAGCCCTAGAAGACCTAGGAGGACTAGAAACAAACCTAACATTTGCAACCGTAGGGTTGGAAGTTTGACTTGGGTGGTGTGAAGTCTCAATAGGATCAATAGGTTTCATAGAATCAGCTAGTGAATGATATTCGGCTGGCCAAGGATCCGTATTACGGGGAAGAAGATTCGACATAGGTTATTTATGAGGGATTGGGGTTGCTAAGATGGTATATAATCTTTGCATTCTCTCCTAAAAATATTGTGCGCGGTGAATAAATGATTGAATTTGTCTATATTCTTCTTCACTTGGTGAAGAATGTTCAGGAGAGGGCCTATGTAATACAAACGAAGAAATGGCTTGTCCCATAGAAGTTCCCCAAAACGGAGCATCTGGTCCATAATTTGGACGAACAGGACTATCAACATGACCTTCCACAGGACCATGGAAAGAAGTGTCACCCACAGGAGGTTGTTGGACCAAGGGAGTAACGTAAGAAGTGAATTGGTCTCCACTTTCTACAACTAGGTTCTCTTCCACATGGGAAGTAGTTATAGCTCCTTGGTCAGTAGCTTCCATTGGACCTTCTCCTGTAATGGGAGGAAATTCGAGTGGTAAGCCCTGTGTTCTTCTAAACCATCTCAAATGAAACTCAGCCAGATTGCACAGTCACTAATCTAACCTAGGGTTTCATAGCTAAGAAAAAACATGCCAAAAAACTTTCTCCTACTCAAGCTATAGGAAAACAAGCAAATTCAAATGACAAGATGAGCTCAAATGGTCGGTCTCTCACCAGGATTGTCAAGTAGCTGCAACTCGCGATATCCCACAAGGGTACGTGCGTAGTAATCTCCTCGGATGCTGTTTTCGGTGTATTTCTCCACACAAGATGACCAAAGGGCTTTTCTCAGATAGATAAGGTATCCTAGTGGGGTCTCCCAATATACTCAAGGTACGTGGGAGCTCAAATCGGTAGTAGTGTTATCTAATGCACAACCGTTCACAAGGGGCCTTCTGATATGCAATCGAGTACGTGAAGTACCTTTCTATATACCTAAAGGGCACGTGAAAGGCCATTAAATATACTGATAGTATGTGGAAGAACCACGTGAGTCTCAGGTTGTATTGCAGACAAATAACGACAGCTCCGACGTTTAATGACACCCGAACACGTCTCTAACTTATCAATCAAATTTCTATACAAATTTTAAGACTATAAATACCGTTAATTTTAAAGTGGATGGTTAGGTGAATGCATGAGGTTTTGACAGAAAATTAAAACCATGCAAATATGAAATGCAAGTTCATTCACTTTACTATTCAGTATGCCTAATTATGGGAAAGAGAGAGACTGTTTTCTTTTCAATTTTGCTTTAAAACCAAAAATTCCCCAAACAACTATATGGAAAATTATTTTTCTGAGCATACAATCAAACAACAATTCTTCAAATCAACTCTTTTGAAAGCAAACATGTAGGGTAAGATCTCCTTTCAATGAAGAAGAAAGACAAACACCACCCAAATATGCATATGCAAGCTATTTTTTCAAGTTTTTCTCAAACATGGAAAGATCTAACTTAAACTATTGATATTTTTTCTTTTGATGAGATAATGATGCAAAAGAGACAAAAGAACAAAGGAATCCTGAAAGCTTGTGAGGCTAATCAGAGACCCAGTGACTTAAGCTCAATAAAACAATAACCTAGTCTCAACAAATTTTCTTTTTTCAGAGCGAAAAGAAGTCTTTCTCATACTTAAAGAAAAATAGAAACAAGCAAACTGATCTAAGGGAGTCTTTTTTTTCAATACTAGTCTATAACAGGAAGAGATCTAATCTGACCTAAAGCTTCCAAAAACTCCTTTCAGAACAAACTTACGAGCAGTAATGAATGATGAATCTAACCTAGCTTTTTTATTTTGACAAACAAGCAATTTCCACATAAAAATTTTAGATTTCAATCACTCGGGAAATTTCAAACAAGTATGGACAAAACTAATTGAACACACAAAAATCCAAAAATCACAAATCTTTTGCAAAAATTTGAAAAAATCAAGGTTTGGGACAGGCCTACCTCGCACCGTGCTGAAGGGGTTGTTGACAGAGCGGTTTCGAAGCAGAACCGCTCAGTTGTTCACTAAACTAAGGCGGTAGCACCGCCTATTGCTAACTGGACTCAGGCGGTGGCACCACTTGTTGCTAACTGGACTCAGGCGGTGGCACCGCTTATTGCCTAAGGCACATGCGCAGTTCCCTATAACTATCCAGAACACAAGGAGAGCGAAAAATTCAAGTTAAAAATTGCAAAAAATTTACAAAAACTGATGAATCAACAATAATACAGAGCATATCAAGTCAAGGTGACTCATATCCAAAGAGATCTGCATATTTCAAACCAAAACTTCACTAGGTCAGATGTAGATCTGACTGCAAAGATTGAAGGACGGAGCTTGGATTCAGACAAGAGTAGTTCAGAAACTGAGGAAGATCATATCAGATAAGTATTCCCCAGCAGAGACGCCAAATTTGTTATCAGGAATATAGCACCTCCTGCGGACAGAAGCCGTTCCTCTGGTCTGAATGGTTCAGATCCAGAACAAATGAGTAACAACTAGGTTGAAGACTTTCCCTGAAAGCTATAGATGCCTGGAATAAAACTCTGATGAAAGACCTGTAGACCTGTAAAATCACATCAAACATACAACAACATCAAAGATACCAGAAAACTATCCATAGATCCATATTAGTGACTAAGGAATCCAATAATATATATGTGAAATTATAACACAATAGATATATGGGAAGGAAATCAACTTTGCTTTAATAGATGAATGAAAGAGCCTACAACCATTTGCATTAATATCGATGCACTCCTTCACAAGAATAGCACCTCATCCCCGATAGCTCCAACTTGCTCCTCTATGCTCTCTAATGGATTAGGCCAGGATGTTAATTCAATAGCATAACTTTACTTCTTTCTTCTCTCTCCATCAACCATGGAGTATGAGCTTGTATTTATAGGCTCAAAGGGATGGGAATGGTTGAGAAATTGGTGGGTGAGGTGGTCATGAGATCCTCAAAGGAAGGATCTCAAGCTTAACTGACCCAGGTGAGTAGGGATAAGCTAGACACGAGGCTTTTGTTCTAGAAGCTTCGTGAAACCTCCTTTTTTTCACTTTTTACCAAGGGCACCGCTTATACTCCTTTATGACAGAGCGGTGAAGGGTGAGAACCGTGCTAACAACAAAGGTTAAAGGCAGTGGCACCGCTTGGTTTCCACATAACTTGGGCGGTGCTGCATAAGGTACCGCTTATTTGCTTAAGGGTAAGATCGGTGCTGAAATTTTGTATGTTAAAACCAACATCTAGAGCATGTTTCACTTCAAGTTTGGGATTTTAGGAAAATTATCTGTGTTAGGGACCCTATCACATGCTGGTGATAGAATTCGATTGTAATAGTAGGGCAGCTTGCGGGGTGACAGAGTGCAAGGAGGGGACGCGAGGCACCAAGGAAGGGGACGCAGGGGAGGGGAAAGGGAGGAGAGGGGGAGGGGAGGAGAGGGGGTCGGGGAGGGGGAAGGGTGGGCAATGGAGGGGAGGGGAGAGGAAGCAGGGGTGGGTGAGGCAGCGGGAGAGGGGAAAGTGGTGGGGACGAGGTAGGTTTAGGGTTAGGCTAGGTTATTTTATTTTTAATTTTATTTTTTAGTAGTTTTTTTAATTTTATTTATTGTTTTAATAAATTTTTTAATTTTTTAATAGTTTTTTTAATTGTTAAATGGGTTATTTTTCAATAGTTTAAAAAAAATTATTGTTTAATAGTTTTTTTTTCAACTTTTTTTAATAGTTAAAAAAAATTATCGTTTTAATAGTTTTTTAAATTGTTAAATGTTTTTTTAATAGTTTTTAATTTTTTTTAATTTAATAGTTTTTATTTTAAATCAAATATTTTTTTGTGTTTTAAATATATATATTTTTAATTGAATAGTTTTTAAAGTATTTTTTTTAAATCAATTTGATGTATTTTTTAAACTTTTTTTTTAAAAGATGATACTTTGTAATAAATATTCTTTTTTTTATGTGTTAAAAAAAAAGTAATTGATGAGTTTCCAAAATTTTGTAATGTTATCCACTTTAGAAAATAGTGTGGTACCAGTAGCAACATTTTTCGATTTGGGTTAAAAAGAGACACTATATACACCTTATCAAAAAAATGATAACTATTTAGAGTTCTCGTCAGGTTGTATAATGTGTTATATTTTATTAGTGTATTATGATGATGATGATTAATGTCCACTAAGACCAACTTTGGTCTATCGGACCTTAAGAATGATAATACTTGGTTTGCTTTAAATCTTGTTCATGTGCTCAAAAATCTTGCCAAGAAGTTTTCCAAGCTCACTATAGTTTTGGCAAGTTAGAAGGTTATAAAGGTTTGGACTGTAGCAAATACTGTGAAACTTAGATCCAATGTGGGTGTAAGCAAGGCACTCTAAGAGAAAGTGATTTTCATCCTCAACGCTCATAGACTCACACAAATGACAAACCCTTTCTGACCATGGAGTTTTAGGAATCGACTAACACTCTGTTTCGCTATGGAGTTCATGAGAGTTCATTCTAATCTTGGCTTTATTAATTTTCTTCAGTGAGCTAGTTACTATCGAGATATACTTCTGATCTTCCAAGTTAGGATTAATGACCTCCTTATAGTATCTTAAATTTCTCTTAACCGCTAAATTTTCCTCACACCAGAATTTCTCTTTAAACTTAGAAGTAATAATATTTTTGACATTTTCAATGTTCTGCAAAATGTTGTTTTCATTAATGCCCCAATGGTTTAACCAAGCCATGGTATCTTTACAACAACACCTCTTGAGGCATAGTTGGTTTTGACTTGAGTTTAAAGCAATTTTAGGAAGTCTCTCGTTTCTCATGTTATTTATCTTATGCGTTTACATCATGTACCTAGTCATAGAAATGCTCTTGATGGGTGAAAGACCCACTTCTATGAGGAGAATAGGATAAGGCGTATTGCTTTTAATTTTGAGGTTATAAGTTATAAACCGCAACTGGATTTTCTCAATCTTCCTCCAAGATTCTCTAGAAATGTTGCACCCCCATACTTCACAACCATACAAGATAACATGGATGACAAGAATTTCAAAGAGGAACTTCTTTTTATCCCACATGACCAGATTGGATGATTTACAATTATTTTCAAGACCAAAATAAGCTTTCCACCCTCCATTAATCATTTTTTCAATGCTATAGTTCCAATTGATCTTGTGATGAATATCAATTCTGAGATACTTGTAAGAAGTCACTTCCTCTAGATTTTTATTATCATAAATAAAATTTGCATAGGTGTCTTTCTTAGATTTAATAATCATGATTTTTGTCTTGTTGGTGTTAACAAGCATACCCATGTTAGAGCAAAACTCTTTAAGAATTCCTAATTGTTTATCGAGATCAGAAGGACGCATCTCCATAAGAAAAATATCATCAACATAAAGTAGGAGGATGATAACTATCCCAACTAAGATTTTACCAGCACAACCTGCTTCTTTTAAACACGTTTCTAGCTTATCAAGGTAAATGCCAAAAAGGGTAGGGGAGAGGGGGAAACCTTGTTTAACTCCAATATTACAATTTATATTTGTTGTCCACTACTGATTATTCTTAAACTTGGAAATGACCTTTTCATATAACCTTATTGCGGCAACTTTCGACTCAAAAGGAACCTTAATCTCCTCTAGCCTATTCCACAGGTTATTTCTAGGCACTATATCAAAATATTTTCTAAAATCCACAAAGGAACAAAATAGGTCATACTTATAATTACGAAATTCCTCTTGTCACATGCCCCAAATTGTAAAAGCACTTTTTGTTTTAAGAGACATTATGTTATAATTTTATTATAAAGTTTGTAATTAATGACCAAGTGGGGTCAAGGATAATTGCATGTAATTGCTGAATATTTTATTAATTAATAAATGAAAGATGAGACAACAGCTTAAGGAGGTTGCTAAATGAGTGTTTTACTGGTCACTTGGTGGAATAGGCTGGTTTGAAAACAGATTGACACTTGGAAACATCCTCAAACTACTTCTAGCTATTGCAGGAGGCAACTTCCCTATTTTTGTGGTCATGTTCCCCAAGAAAGTGGAACAAGAGCAGGTGGCTCATTAAGTGAAAACTAACCCAAAATACCTAGGCATGCTAATAAAACTTCCCATTGAATTCAACTGGGGAAGCTCATTCTTTACTTGCGAAAATTCTGAGTGAATTGAGTGCACAAGAAAATTCAATGGAGGAGACTAGCAGAAGTTTTTCTTTTGAGTGAAAAGTGTTGAAGTTCTAAACTAGTGCAACTGATTTAAGCTGAGTTCATACTACTACAAGCAGAATAGATTACTGCTGATTGATTAGTAGAGCTGCAGAGGTTTTCTAAACTAGTTCTCTCACCCAGTGCTTCAACCAGGTGGACCACTAGACAGGCTCAGGGGCCCTGATATTTGCATTTCAGCTATCTCCAGGAGTTGGTTGGGAGGAACATGTTCCTTAAGTTGTTGTCTCCTATACTACATTTCCAGGTTCTACATATTCTTTCTAATTTCTTTATGCATACTTAGGATCAAGAATGAATGAATTTAGAAAATAATATGTTATGTTTCTGTTCATTTGTTATTAGAATGATTGAAGGAAATCTTTTACTCTGATAAGATAGACAAATTATGGATTAGGATAAATGATTAGAGTAACTTCAAATTTTACTGATGGATAAAATACCTAACTGTATTTTTCCACACCTTCAAGAAGGTTGAGAGAAGACCAAAGAGTATGAGAGGAGGAAGAAGTATGTATATACAAGAAAGAGAGATCTAGAACAATGTCTGAAGCTTAGTGTGCAGACCAAACGTTACATATATTTCTCATGCCATATGAAGAGCGCCTTTCTAGTTTTTCCTGGATGGGTTTCCACATTAGATACTGTGTCAAATGTGTGATTGATGAATGTGATTAAGTGTAGATATTTGTTAGTGTGATTATGTGTTTATGCATTTTGTTATAAATGAGTTTATATGTATTCATTGCACTATTATCATTGAATGTGCCTATGCTGCATTGGGTTATTGTTATAAGACTTGTCTAAGGGTTAGTTGTAGTGCAACTTAACTGTGTGTAATAACTATAAACACGTGGAACCACTAGCTTCTATCGAGCACCTTGGTATAACACCAAGGGATCCGAAATCCCTCACCCAAATGCAGAAACCGTGTTCTGGCAGTTATCCATAGAAATATATCTCGAGTGAGACTGCATGTGCATTGCTAGTGCTAGCGACTGAGCCTTGCATTTTCAGGCCGATATCTTGGGATTTGTTGAATGCCAAGGAAGGACTGAAGCTGGATCCAAGAGGTTTTGAATCCAAGAAATTTATTCTGCATCTTCTTTAAAATGTGGTTCCTACAGCTTCAAAAATTGTAAATATTAGACCATTTAACAAATTGATTAACTAACACATGTATTAACAAAATTACATGTGTTAACAAAATGACACGTGTTAACAAAATGACACGTGTTGAAATGTGTTTATTTACCTTCTACAGGTTTTATAGGGTTAATCAAAAGAAAGATTTTCTATTTCAGAAATTTTCCTTATACAGAGTACATTATTATAAAAATAAACAAAACTGTCTCCAAGAAAAATCTAAAAAAAATATACAGAGTCTGTGCTCTTATTTACAGAGTAAATAATTTATTTTCTATAAGCCTAATTATTATAAATATACATAGTAATTAAAAACATTATAAGAACAGAAAAATAAATAAGCAGGAATAACTTAAAGAAGACAGTAAAATGAGGCTAGTAATCACTTAGATAATTCATTACTAATATAAGTAAGAATCAAACTTTAAACACATTACAATTAAATATTAAACTTTGTAAAGATTTAAAAATAATGAAAATTTTATAAAAACCCTAATTTGGAGAAACTGTCAATTATGACCTTCATTTCCTTCTCCTTTTGCAGAGTAGGGTTAATACAGTTTTACCCATAATTACTTAAAGCATAAATTCTTCATTTACACAAACACAATTATCTATTTTTATAAATACGTAGATTTAAATAAACTCTTCACAGGAACAATATTAAAAATGTTTGTCAAATATAAACTAAGCCAATTTAAGTAAAGACCCTTTAAACTTTCCAACCCAAGTACACAGTAAAAACTCAGGTTGTACTAATCAACCCTTCTTTTAATTATTTTTCTGAATAATTGATTTTACTGACACAGAAAAACTCAAACTCTGTTTTAAAACCGACATTCTGAACTTTTTCCTCTGTTAAACAAAATTGAAAAAAATTACAAACTTAAACCATAATAAAACCTCTTTTAAGTTCTTTAACCATTTATTCATCAACACAAGTATTATAGCAGTAAAAATATTTCTATTAAGTTAACTCAAAAATTGAAATTCTTAAACATTACAAGAAACCTCACAGTCTGCCATCAACCTCATAGAAACCATAGTTCATGGCCGAATACAGGAATAGTTAACACAGTAAGTCTGTAAGCCTAAGCATAGTATAAATATCTTAAAAAACCCTATATAAAACACATTTACAAATTCCATAGAGGTCACGGCTTTAAATCCTGTCCAAAATATAATCCCTGTAAATCGAGTTACGGTTGTGAAGGCCTCGAAGAATTTCATCAAGCTACGGCCGCAAGGGCTTCAAAATTTTCTCATCAAAACATTTTAGTCTCGACCACATGGTCTTTCTAGACAAATGAAATATTTGATAACCAAAACTAAAGTCGCATCTCGGAGGAACTGTAACAACCAAACCCCATACAACCATAGCAGGAGGAACCTCAGGTAGGACCGAGGCTTGCCATTTGCTGAAGGATCATGAAGACCCCCTCTTCGTTGGAGTCTTCAAGATTTGCATATTAAATGACCTGCACACCCATTAAATATTTTGTTAAGATTTCTGTATATAAAATAAAATAAAAAAGAGAGAACTAGCATATGCACTTATGGCAAATACAAGAAGGGAAACAAAGAGTTACCTGGAGCAATTTCACTGTTATCTACGCCTGAATTTGTTTACACAACATTTTAAACCAAGTAAAAACCCCTTCACACTAGCAATCGGGAAGTAAAGACAGATAATACCACACTCAATGAGAATGTTCAAATCAAAATCCAAGCCCATGCCACGATGAACCTGAAATCGATCCAACACTACAGAGTTAAAAACTGAACAAAAGCATGAAAGTAAGCCCTCATAGAGGCAAAGAAATGGTGTCAAAGGCCTCACACACATATTAAAGAGATGGCATGGAAGAACTCACACATAGAACAAATGTATAGGCAAAGATAAGGAGTGGCATCAAGGCCTATGGGGCCATGAGCCTACGGCCCCCTCTCCACTTCAGTAGTAAACAAATAGGTCAAATGGGGAATTTTAGGGTTTAGGAGAGTTATATAGTGAACCTCCAAAGTCAAAAAACCTAACCATTAAGCATCGACCACGTGGATTTAATACGTTTTGGAATTGTGGGTCTAACTCTATAGTTTCGAGAGAGTCTTGGAGCAGCCTGCAAGTAATAAGAAATTACATAAAAACTTGGTTATAAACCATTTCAACAATAGAATAATATCTCTATATTATAAGATGCATATTATAATCTTGAAGGAAAATGATATTGTTAGTAGTCTTCGCATAAACTAGGGTTTACAACTATGTATTATGAATCATGTAAATGGGTAATAACTTATGCAAAATAATTCTTTAACCTTGTTAACATCATAAATAACACCTTGTGATAAACTATAGGACTTGTAAAAACACCTTGTAAGAAACCTATGACAATACATTGGTTAACAACACTTATGTGTGTAAGCTTGCAAGTATAGAAAGATTCATAGCTCGATTCTTAGTATAAGTATTAAAACTTAGTTTTGTTATAGGGTAATAATGTTTTTCATATCTCCTTGTGAGATGAATATCATGCGAAGGCTAGGTTGGATATATTTTGTAGGAAATGATCTTTTCATTCTTTACACAAAGCAGTAATACTATTGTTTAACGATATAATGTTTAGTATTACTGCATTTCTACCTGGTAAGTACTTAAACAGTTAGTAGATTGTCTTTTGCACTAAATCTTTAGTTCCATGTATGAATGTCAATCATTATACCTTATGACTATACCTAGATTTAGGTTTTCCTAGTTTACTTAACATTTGAATATTGTTGAGACAAATACATATGAACTATCACTGGTAACAAGTAATAAGGTATCAAATGACCTAATGTACAATTTTATCTTTCACTAGAATTGTATATAGGACCTAAACTGATAATAAATAGATGAAATTTTGATGAACAAGTTATAGTTCAAGCAAGGTAGAAGAACAACTGGATTTATATTCAGATTCTCCAAATACTTATGCTTATAAGAAATTAAATAAAACGTAAATATACAGTTCAACGATACCTCCTTTATTTTGATCAAAGCTATAAAATAAACAAATATACTAGCATTTTATTTTATGCTAGTTGAGATAATAATCTCAATCCGAAAACGGGTTACAAAACGTCTTACCTGTAAAAGACCTGTAAAATAAGCATCACTTCATTGCATTAGCTAAAAATCTAAGTAAGCCTCAGAGTTGACTGAAGTTCCTTCATATTCACAAACAGTAAAACAAACTTTAGCACTTAGAAATTAAACAGATGTTTCAGTTCATATTATTGCAAATCATAACCTGCTAAATCAAATCTTTAATAATGATTTATGAAAGCAAATATTTAAGTATGCAGAGCTAGAATTTAATAAAGGAATTAGTTCTAGTTTAAGCTTGATTATGTTAACTGTTAACACTTAAATGTCCCTCAGAAGTGACGATTGTAAACATTTAATGTCATAGGAAAATTTTTAAATTTGTATGAATTTTTGGAGTATTACATGTGGTATCAGAGCACACGTTCAAACATTAAGCCTGAATGCGGCCCAACTTGCATAGATAAACAGTAAAATTAAATGCATGCATACAGATTATTATTTTTCTTTTTGAAATGTTTCTGAGCTAAAACTACAGGTATGGAAAGCCTTGAGGAATATGCAGATGAAGAGTCCCCGTTTAATGAACAAAGTAATTCTAGAAGAGAACCAGTTCAGAAAGAAATAACTAACAATTATTCAGAATTATTACAAACTGTTAAAGAATTAAGAACTAAGATGGAAGCAATTAAAAAAGAAAATGAAAGAATTCTAAGAGCTCAAGAAAAGCTGAACCAGATACTGATGGAAAAATTTCAGAATGAAGAAAAAGATAAACAGTTGGGATCTGAAGATATGTCCCACCAACATAAAAGTAAAAAATTCTAAACGGTCTAAAATTGAAAGTAGCTCGTCCTCTGAAATTTATGGCGACTCGCATAGGAAGAATCGTCAGTACACTAGTAATAGCAGTGAAGATAATTATTATTCAAGAAAAAGAAAATTTAAGCCTTATGAAGAAATTTCAGGAGAATTTAAGAAGATAAAACCACCCACTTTCAACGGTGAAACTGAGAAAGGAGAAGAATCTGAATCATGGTTGTATGGAATGAAGAAGTATTTTCAAATCTATAATTACTCTAACCAGCTAAAAGCAAGGATGACCATTTACAACTTAACTGGGAAGGCAGATATTTGGTGGCAGAATTTAAAACGAGTAAAAGGTATTAGGGAAAAGAACATTAACTGAAGTACCTTTAAGAAATACTTTAAAAGAAGTTTTTGTTAGAACAGTACTACGAAGAGCGAGCTAAGGAATTTTATGAACTGGAGTTGGGAACTATGAACATGAAAGAATTAAACAGTAAATTTTTAAGTTTGTTGCGTTACGTGCCTTACATTGTGGATAAGAAGCATAAGGTACATGATTTCTAAGCTATTTATCTTTTCACACTAAAGATAGAATTGAATATGATAATCCAAAAACCCTAGAGGAGGCTATGCAAACGACATTTTTTTGCTATGAGTAGAACCACAAAAAGGAAAGCATGTCAAATTGGAAGGCTAAGAGGTCTAATCATTTTGAACAGAAGAAGAAGGGTTTCGTACCTAACCACAATTTTAGGAATAACAACACGCATAATTTTCCTAATAAGAATTTCCAAGGAAATAAAGGTAATTCACAATTAAATCCTAATGGCCCAAGAAATAAAGAACCTGCTAATAATCACAGCAATTACATTAAGAATAATGAACGTAAAGAACTAGTAAAGTGTGTTGGGAGTATAATGGACCTCATTATGCATCAGTCTTCCCTAATAGAAAGAATACTGTCAGCAACATACATATGATGCAGGAGGAGATGACTGTTGGTGACTTAACAAGGACAATGCCCAGGATCAACGTGGCACTAGAAAACAGGCAGGCAGATTATCAAAATTCCATGGTGGAAGTAGAAGGTAAGCTTAATCAAACACCTATTTCTATCTTAATTGACCCAGGGGCTAGCCTGAGTTATATTTCTCCTGATTTAGTAGAAAAATGCAAGTTATCAGTAGAAAAGTTTGTAAAGTCATGGTTAGTTCAACTAGCTACTGGAGCAAAAAGAAAAATGATTAGTTTTGTAAAAGATTGCACTGTAAGTATGGATCAGTTTGAAACTTCTGTGAAGCTTAATGTACTTCCTTTAGGCTCTTATGACATGTTAATTGGTATGGACTGGTTAGAACAGCATAGAGTAGTTCTGAATTGTTTCAATAAAACTTTTACTTGCGTAAATAATGAAGGAGAAACAGTAACCGTAACAGGAATCCATAGGAAAACCGCTATTAGACAAATCTATGTTTTGCAATTAAAGAGAGTTGTTCGGAAGGGTTGTAAATCCTTTGTTGTAGCTGTAATTAATGAAGAACATACCAATAATGAAGATAAACTGAAACTTGAAGATATTCCAATCCTGAGGGGGTATTTGGATGTATTTTCGGAATAAATTCCAAGACTACCTCCGAAAAGGGAGTTAGAATTCACTATTGAGTTGGTACCTGGTGCAGTGCCCAGCTCAAAAGCCCCTTATCGGATGAATATATTGGAACTAAATGAATTAAAATCACGGTTAAAGGAACTTATTGATAAGAAGTATATCATACCCAGTGTGTCTCTGTGGGGAGCACTTGTTATTTTCGTTAAATAGAAGGATGATACTCTATGCTTATACATTGATTACTGTCAATTTAATAAAATGACCATTAAAAATAGATACCCGCTACCCCACATAGATGATCTGTTTGATCAGCTACGCGGAGCAACTGTATTTTCAAATATTGACTTACGATCTGGTTATCACCAGGTCTGAATCAAAGATGAGGAAATTTTTAAAACAACTTTTAGGACCAGATATGGTCACTATGAGTTTGTTGTTATGCCATTTGGGCTTACTAATGCCCCGACTGTCTTCATGTGCTTAATGAATAATGTATTGCATAAGTAGCTTGATAAATTTGTGGTAGTATTCATTGACGACATTCTAATTTATTCTAAGTCTAAAGAAGAACACAATGAGCACTTAAAAATTGGTGCACAAGAATTGCGAGAACACAGCTTTATGCTAAATTTAGTAAGTGCGATTTCTTTAAGGATAAAATACAGTAGTTGACCCATGTAGTAACTAAAGAAGGGATCTCAGTTGATCTAAAAAAGATTAAAGCAATTGAAGAATGACCAGCCTCAAAGGATGTGACTGAGGTACGGTCATTCATGGGGATTACTCGCTACTATCGAAGATACATTGATGGGTTCTCAAGAATTGAAAATCCCATAACTTCTTTATAGAAGAAAGGGAAGAAATTCGAGTGGAATCAAAAGTGTGAAGAAAGTTTTAAAAATTTAAAAACATTACTAACTACTACACCAATCTTAAGAATTGTTGATCCTAATAAAGACTTTGTAGTATGCACTGACGCATGCAACGATGGTCTAGGTGGAGTTTTAACCCAAGAAGGACACGTAATTGCATATGAGTCTAGGAAGCTTAAGATACATGAGAAAAACTATGCAACCTACGATTTGGAGTTGGTCGTCATCATACATGCTTTGAAGATGTGGCGCCATCACTTAATCGGAAGAAAATTTATGTTAATGACATATAATAAAGGATTAAAATATATGTTGGATAAACTCAACTTAAACACAAGGCAAGCTAGGTGGCTAGCTTTCCTTAGTGAGTATGATTTTGAAATCCAACATATTAAGGGAAAACAAAATAAGGTTGTTGATGCTCTAAGTAGAAATACAAAACTAAATTTTGTAGCAGCAATCAACACTTATAAAACATATTTAGAAGAACAAGTAGAGGAAGGAGTAAAATTGGATGAAAATTATCAAAAAATACAAGCAAAAGTAATAGAAAATTTAACTGAAACTTGAAGTACAGGGTATAGTCTAAACGAAAAAGGATTATTACTATATAAAAACAGGCTATATATACCTAATGTACCCAAGATTAATCTATTGATTTTAAATGAAATTCATAAGACTCCTTACTCAGGACATCCTGGTTATCATAAGACTATAACCATGTTATGGAAGGATTATTTTTGGCCAAACATGAAGAATGAATTGGCAGAATATATTGCCAAGTGTTTTGAATGTCAACAAGTTAAGACTGAACACCAGCATCCATCCGGTTTACTACAGCCATTACCCATCCCTAGCTGGAAATGAGAAATAATCAGTCTTGATTTTATTACAGGTCTGCCTAGAAATTAGAATCCGAATGACTCGATAATGGTAGTCGTTGATAAACTTAGTAAAACAACTCATTTCACACCTGTAAAGACCACCTACAAGGCTGCTAATATTGTTGATATATTCATGAAACAAATATTTCGTTTACATGGGATACCGAAAGTTATAATTTCAGACAGAGACCCTAAGTTTACAGGCAATTTCTGGAAGTATTTGTTTAAAGGCCTGAATACTACTTTAAATTTCAATACCTCTTTTCATCCCCAGACAGATGGACAGACTGAAAGGGTGAATCAAGTGTTGGAAGATATGCTCAGAATGTATGTTAAGGAACAACCAAGTAAATGGGAAGATTACTTACACCTGGTAGAGTTTTCTTACAACAATCACTACCAAGCTTCAGTAAGATACAGTCCATTTGAAAATTTGTATGGCAGAAAGTGCAATACCCCCATCTCATGGAGGAACCCAGTTGACAGGTTAGTATTAGGACCTGAACTACTAAAAGAGATGGAGTTAATTGTAAAACAGGTGCAAGGTAACTTAAAAGTTTCGCAAGACAGACATAAAAGTCAAGCAGATCTTAAACGAACTCAAAAAGAGTTCCAGGTGGGTGAATATGTCTTTATAAAGGTAAGGCATAAAAATAGTTCTTTGAAATTAGGAAGTTGTGCTAAGTTAGCACCCCGATATTGTGGGCCTTTTGAGATACTCTCCAGAATGGGACAGGTGGCATATGAATTGGCTTTACCACCAAATTTGAAGGTCCATAATGTTTTTCATATCTCTGTGTTAAAAAAATATGTACATGATGCTACTCATGTTATAAATTGGCATGATGTGCAGGTGGAACCTGAAGGATATTTTTTTGTGGAACCAGATTGTATCCTCGAAAGGAGGGAGATCTTGCTTCAGAATTGCACCATTGGTTAGGTGAAGGTGCAATGGAAGCACCTTAGTCTAGAAGAAGCCACCTAGGAATTGGAGAGTCATATGCGGGCCGCATACCCAATTCTGTTCCAGGGCAATTCTGAGGACGAAAAATAAATAACATCAAGGACGATGTTATATTTAAGGGGTTGTGTATGTCACATGCCGCAAATTGCAAAAACACTTTATTTTTAAGAGACATTATGTTATAATTTTATTATAAAATTTGTAATTAATGACCAAGTGGGTTCAAGGATAATTGCATGTAATTGCTGAATATTTTATTAATTAATAAATGAAAGACAAGACAACAACTTAAGGAGGTTGTTAAATGAGTGTTTTACTGGTAACTTGGTGGAATAGGATGGGTTGAGAGCAGAATGACACTTGGCAGCATCCTCAACCTACTTTTAGTTGTTGCAGGAGGCAACTTCCCTATATTTGTGGTCATGTTCCCCAATAAAGTGGAACAAGAGCAGGTGGCTAATTAAGTGAAAACTGACCTAAAATACCTAGGAATGCTAATAAAACTTCCCATTGAATTTAGCTAGGGATGCTCATTCTTTACTTGTGAAAATTTTGAGTGAATTGAGTGAATTCGATGGAGGGGACTAGCAGAAGTTTTCTTTTGAGTGAAAAGTGTTGAAGTTATGAACTAGTGCAAGTGAATTAAGCTGATTTCATACTGCTACAAGCAGAATAGATTACTGTTGATTACTCAGTAGAGTTGCAGAGGTTTTCTAAACCGGTTCTCTCACCTAGTGCGTCAACCAGGTGGACCAGTAGACAGGCTCGGGGGTCCTGAGATTTACAGTTTAGCTATCTCCAGGAGTTGGTTGGGAGGAAGAGGTTCCTTAAGTTGTTGTCTCCTTTGCTACATTTCCACGTTCTACATGTTCTTTCTAATTTCTCTATGCATACTTAGGATCAAGAATGAATGAATTTAGAAAATAATATGTTATGTTTCTGTTCATTTGTTATTAGAATGATTGAAGGAAATCTTTTACTGTGAAAAGATAAAAAAATTATGGATTAGATATGGATTATGATAAATGATTAGAGTAACTTCAAATTTTACTGATGGATAAAATACCTAACTGTATTTTTCCACACCTTCAAGAAGGTAGTACTCTAGTACAATAGGTTAGATTAAATTCTGATAGATAATCAAATGGAGTATGTAGGAATGTGTTTATTTACCTTCTACAGGTTTTATAGGGTTAATCAAAAGAAAGCTTTTCTATTTCAGAAATTTTCTTTAGACATAGTACACTATTATAAAAATAAACAAAACTATCTCCAAAAAAAATCTAAAAAAAATATGCATAGTCTGTGCTCTTATTGACACAGTAAATAAGCTATTTTCTATAAGCCTAATTATTATAAATATACATAGTAATTAAAAACATTATAAGAACAGAAAAATAAATAAGCAGGAATAACTTAAAGAAAACAGTAAAATGAGGCTAGTGATCACTTAGATAATTTCATTACTAATCTAAGTAAGAATCAAACTTTAAACACATTACAATTAAATATTAAACTCTGTAAAGATTTAAAAATAATTAAAATCTTATAAAAACCCTAATTTGGAGAAACTGTCAATTATGACCTTCATTTCCTTCTCCTTTTCCAGAGTAAGGTTAATACAGTTTTACCCATAATTACTTAAAGCATAAATTCTTCATTTATACAAACACAATTATCTATTTTTATAAATACACATATTTAAATAAAAACTGTTTGTCAAATATAAAGTAAGACAATTTAGGTAAAAACCCTTTAAAATTTCCAACCCAAGTACACCGTAAAAACTCAGGTTGTACTAGTCAACCCTTATTTTAATTATTTTATGTATAATTGTTTTTACTGACAAAGAAAAACTCAAACTCTGTTTTAAAACCAACATTCTGAACTTTTTCCTCTGTTAAACAAAATAAAAAAAAATTACGAACTTAAACCATAATAAAACCTCTTTTAAGTTATTTGACCATTTATTCATAAACACAAGTATTGTAGCAGTAAAAATATTTCTATTAAGTTAACTCAAAAATTGAAATTCTTAAACATTACAAGAAACCCCATAGTCTGCCATTGACCTCATAGAAACCATAGTTCATGGCCGAATACAGGAATAGCTAACACAGCAAGTCTATAAAGCCTAAGCATAGTATAGATATCTTTAAAAACCCTATCTAAAACACATTTACAAATTCCACAAAGGTCACGGCTTTAAATCCTGTCCAAAATATAATCCCTGTAAATCGAGTTCCAGTCGTGAAGGCCTCAAAGAATTTCGTCAAGCTACGGCCGCAAGGGATTCAAAATTTTATCATCAAAACATTTTAGTCTCAGCCACATGGCCTTTCTAAAAAAACAAAATATTTGATAACCAAAACTGAAGTCGCATCTCGGAGGAACTGTAACAACCAAACCCCATACAACCATCGTAGGAGGAACCTCAGGTAGGACTGAGGCTTACCATTTGCTGAAGGAGCGTGAAGACCCCCTCTTCGTTGGAGTCTTTGAGCCATAGTCTGGAAGCTCTGCATTAAAATGACATGCACACCCATTAAATATTTTGTTAAGCTTTCTGTATATAAAATACAAAAAAATGAGAGAAATATCATATGCACTTATGGAAAATACAAGGGAAACGAAGAGTTACCTGGAACAGTTTCACTTTTATCCGCACCTAAATTTATTCACATAGCGTTTTCAACCAAGTAAAAACCCCTTCACACTAGCAACCGGGCAGTAAATACAGATAGGCCCACACTCAACAACAATGTTCAAATCAAAAGCCAAGGCCATGCCACGATGAACCCGAAATCGAGCCCACACTATAGAGTTCAAAACTGAACAAAAACACGAAGGTAAGCCCTCGCAGAGGCAAAGAAATAGCGTCAAAGGCCTCACACATAGAGTAAAGCGATGGCAAGGAAGAACTCACACATAGAAGAAATGTATAGGCAGAGATAAGGAGTGGCATCAAGGCCTATGCGGCCATGAGCTTGTGGCCCCCTCTCCACTTCAGTAGTAAAAAGATAGGTCAAATGTGGATTTTAGGGTTTAGGAGAATTATATAGTGAACCTCCAAAGTCAGAAAACCTAACCATTAAGCATCGACCACGTGGAGTTTAATACATTTTGGAATTGTGGGTCTAACTCTATAGTTTTGAGAGAGTCTTGGAGCAGCCTGCAAGTAATAAGAAGTTACATAAAAACTTGGTTATAAACCCTTTCAAAAATAGAATAATATCTCTATATTATAAGATGCATATTATAATCTTGAAGGAAAATGATATTGTTAGTACTATTCGCATAAACTAGGGTTTACAACTATGTATTATGAATCATGTAAATGGGTAATAACTTATGCAAAAGAATTCTTTAACCTTGTTAAAATCATAAATAACACCTTGTGATAAACTATAGGACTTGTAAAAACACCTTGTAAGAAACCTATGAAAATACATTGGTTCAAAACACTTATGTGTGTAATCTTGCAAGTATAGAAAGATTCATATCTTGATTCTTAGTATAAGTATTAAAAATTAGTTTTGTTATAGGGTAATAATGTTTTTCATATCTCCTTGTGAGATGAAGATCATGCAAAGGCTAGGTTGGATAGATTTTGTAGGAAATGATCTTTTCATTCTTTACATAGAGTAGTAATACTATTGTTTAATGATATAATGTTTAGTGTTATTGCATTTCTACCTGATAAGTACTTAAATAGTTAGTAGACTATCTTCTGCACTAAGTCTTTAGTTCCATGTATGAATGTCAATCATTATACCTTATGACTATACCTAGATTTAGGTTTTCCTCGTTTACTTAACATTTGAATATTGTTGAGACAAATACATATGAACTATCACTGGTAACAAGTAATAAGGTATCAAATGACCTGGTGTACAATTTTATCTTTCGCTAGAATTGTATATAGGACCTAAATTGATAATAAATAGATGAAATCTTGGTGAACAAGTTATAGTTGAAGTGAGGTAGAAGAACAACTGAATTTATGTTCAGATTCTCCAAATACTTATGCTTACAAGAAATTAAATAAAACATAAATATACAGTTCAACGATACCTCCTTTATTTTGATCAAAGCTGTAAAATAAACAAATATACTATCATTTTATTTTGTGCTAGTTGAGATAATAATCTCGATCCGGAAACTGGTTACAAAACATCTTACCTGTAAAAGAATCATCACTTCACTACATTAGCTAAAAATCTAAGTAAGCCTCAGACTTAACTGAAGTTCCTTCATATTCACAAACATTAAAACAAACTTTAGCACTTAGAAATTAAACAAATGTTTCAATTCATATTATTCCAAATCATAACCTGCTAAGTCAAATCTTTAATAATGATTTATGAAAGTAAATATTTAAGTATGCAGATCTAGAATTTAATGAAGGAATTAGTTCTAGTTTAAGCCTGATTATGTTAACTGTTAACAGTTAAATTTCCCTCAGAAGTGACGATTGTAAACATTTAATGTCATAGGAAAAAATTTAGGTTTTTACGAATTTTTTGAGTATTACACCTCTGCAATGATCCTAAAGGAGGTGGTACATGGTTGAATGATTCCTTCTAAAACTTGATTGGCCTTTAGCCCGCTTACCTTCCATTTCTAGTCATTCATTGATATTCTTTTCTAAGGTAATACCATATAACTTAGCTAAGAGAGGGCTAATCATAATAGTCCGATAATTAGAGGGGTCAATTTTTTCACCACTTATGAAAATATGAATAATGAGGCTTTGAGTCCAAGGTGTAGGAAACCCTTGCTTGACCGCTATATTAAAGAGTTTGTGGATGTGTGGGATGAGGACAGGCCCTCCAATTTTTAATATTTCCGCTTGGTAGCCTTCAATTTCTTTGTCTTTTCCATTTTCTAAGCGCTTGACCCCAAAATCTATGTCTTCTAACGAGAAAACTTCTTTCATTGTAAGAAGGGTTTGAATGTTCTATCTTATATTTGGGGATTCATAAAGTGTTTTAAGATAGGAATTCCAATCTTTTAAAGCAATTTTATTGTCTTCTTTTGTTTTGCGAGTTAGAATTTTCCTTCAGAATTTCTTAGGATCCACCTTGGAGAGGTGTAGGAGATTTTCCTGCCTTTTACTTAGATAATGTCTTTTTTTTCTTTTAATTAAGAATTTGTAGTGATTTATCTTGTCCATTTGTATCGAATATGTAGTTTCTTGCTTAATTCCTTTTCTTGGATCTTTACACTCTTGATCATACCAAGGGTTGGTTATATTATTTCTTATTTTAGTTGAGACTTCAATAGAGAACTTGTTAATGGATGATGAAAGGGTTGTAGAAAAATTATGGTAGAGATTTTCTATATTCTCCATGCTAGATAAAGGAACCAGTTCATTTTCTAGATTATGGAGAAAAATGTCAGCTTTATTTTTATCGAAGATCTGGTGCTTTTGGAAATGATAGTTTTCCTCTTTGGGATCACTATGCATGGAAATAATGAGAGTTATAATTAAAGGTCTATCATCAGAGTCAGGCTCATGATCGTTGAAGATGTTGAAATCTATTAATTGTTGTATATAGGGATATAATATATAACATAATATACCACACTACTTCCAAGCCCATCGGTACAAGTCATCTAGATAGAGTTTGGCAATTTTGTGAGACCATTGTAAATGATAAGATCTTGAGCACTACACAATTGATCAACTTAGACCTGAACAAACTTTCACCTAGATATTCATAACTTCTTTTGTACCTATTAGTTAGCTCAAGGTCTTCGCCTAACCAAAGAGGATTAGGGTTGGAATAGTTTCTTAAAAGAATAACTTGGTTACTGGAAGTTCGAGTATTTAAGTCAGCCATCAAAAGGATATTTCTTTCATTTCTTAAACAAGAAATATCATGTTCTAAATGATCATAAGGATTTTTTTATATCTAAATTGGTTTTTTTTTATATAAGTTGGAATTAATAGGCACAAAATAACAAATGGCTATATATTTTTTTTCATCATTAATGTATGTGATCTTTATCCAAATAAATTGGTTGTAAGGCTCTTTCTTATAAAGCAAAACATGTGGGGATATGTTCTTCCTAACGTAACAAGCTATACCCACAATGCCTATATGAAATGAACGTTTATTCAATATTGACCATAGGACATATGTGTCTATATCAGGGACCTTGGACTCCTCATGTTCCCAAGTTTCAACCAATAATATATTATCAATTTCGCTTAGGATCCAACTTAACTTAGGGCCTTTTTTCCATGAAAATCCTTGACAGTTCCAGGAGAAGATCCGAAGTGGGTCGAATTGTTATTATTACTATTGTTTTGGTTTCTATCTTTAATAACAGCTTCCATGTTTCTAATTAATGCCCATTTTCTCTCCTTCCTAGCTTCTTTTACATTTTGGACCTCCTTTCTTAATTCGGCCCGATCCTCTGGAATGAGGTCTTCATTTATAAATATACCCGAGCCTTTTAAACTTGATGTCTTACTGAGTATGTCGTATTTGTGTTCAATAGAGCTAACCTTAACCTGTATTAGCCTTTCTTTATTCTCAATTAATTTCCCCAACCTATTTGCTTCTATGAAACCGGTAGTTTCAATTTGTAACCCATTGTGAAGTTTTGTCTTGACAATGGTAATGTATCATCTTCCTCGCCATCTTTAAACCAAAAATTATGAGGTTTAAATCTCTTTTGTTACGCTTATGGTTTAAGGTGCTTATTCATTTCCTCTTTGATGGGTTTGATATCTATTTTACCTTCTATATTATTTCGAGTTAGGTTGTGGTTAACTTTTTCCTCTAACTCTTTAATCGTATCATTTAACTTAATATTTTCTATTGTATATGATCCAAAAGGATATTGGTGGCCACCCACCTATTCCACTTGGACCCCCACCATTGTTTCTTTTAGTTTTACAGTTTCCTTAATTGTATCACAATTTACTATTTTTGGCAGTTTTCGGGCCCTAAACTTCAAGAGCCGTTTTGAGGCCCTAAACAACGTTTTTTTGGCATCAAATGGTTGGAAAAATATGAGTCCATTCTAGACTTGATATTTGTCATTTATGGATGTATTCCTTAAACAGATCTTTCTAACGATGTATCATGCGCGTCAGACGGAGGTAGTATGCTCAAGTTACGACCCCGGGAAATTGATGTACCAAGTTACCCAATGGGGCCCACATTGTCGACAGTGAGAGCCAAAAGAACCTGGTTTCAGTAGAGGTCGTGAAGCGGTTGGGTTTGCCGACCACAGCACACCCGCAGCTGTACACCATTGGGTGGCTTCACCAAGGACGGGATCTCCGCGTTAGCCAGCAATGCCGCCTTCCCTACAGCATCAAGCCCTTCATCGATGAGGTATATGTGATATTGCTCCTCTTGATGTTTGTGATGTATTATTAGGTCAACCATACTTATGGAAGCGACATGCTGTGTATGAGTCCTGGCCTTGCACTGTTATTATTACTTTGGGAAATAATTTCTATAGGATACCAGAGGTACCACCTCCTACCGCTATCTCTTTGGTTACTGTAAAACAATGTAGTAAGCTCATTTCCAAAAGCGAGAAGTTTGTTTTCTTGATGATCCGCCCCCAGGGAAAGAAGAAGGTCATGGCCATGACCTCTAGACAAAGCCCCTTCGCATGACAACAACAAATGGACAAGGTCATGGAGGAGTACTGGGATGTATTCACCTCACCCACCAAGGTGTCTCTCCACTGTTAGGTCAAGCACCCCATTGATTTGACCCTAGGTGCGTCGCTTCCCAATGGACCGATCTATCGACGCTCTATTCTGGATAATGATGAAATCAAGAGGAAAATTCAAGAGCTTCTGCAAAAGGGTCACATCTAGCCAAGTTCATTTCCCTGCGGGAGCCCGATCATGTTGGTACAGAAGAAGGATGGGACTTGGAGACTTTGTATTGACTACCGGGCGCTGAACAATATCACTGTCCGAAATAGGTACCCGATCCCACAGATTAATGACCTCCTAGACTAGCTTAAAGGGGCGAAATATTTTAGCAAGATCGACTTAAAGTCTAGGTATCACCAGGTACCGATCGAACCGACCGATGTGTGGAAGACTTCCTTCAAAGCTAAGGATGGCCTTTTTGAATGGTTGGTCATGCCTTTCGGGCTCACGAATGCTCCTGTAACCTTCATGAGACTGATGGATGACATCTTGTGGCTATTCACCAACTCATTTGTAGTAGTGTACTTGGATGACATCCTGATATTCAACTAGACTTGGGAAGAGCACCTCCACCACATCCGACAGGTCCTCCAAACATTGCGGCAGCACAAGTTGTGTGCAATTTGGACAATCACACTTTTGGCATGACCTAGGTTCAGTATATGGGATACATTAGTGATGAGTGTGGGGTACATGTGGATCCAACCAAGATCCAAGTCATTCGGGATTGCCCAGCCCCAACTACCCTAACAGAGCTTCGCAACTTTCTAGTCCTTGCTAATTTCTACCGCAAATTCATGTTGGGATTCTCTCATATCACTTGGCCCTTGAGTCACGTCACCAAGGGAGGAGCGAAAGCAAAATTCTTTTGGTCGGAAACTCAACAGAAGGCGTTTGCAGAATTGAAACATCGCCTTTGTTGTGCCCCAGTGCTCACATTACCAGACTTGCAACAACCATTTGAGATCGAGATAGATGCCTCTGACTATGCTATTGGGGCAGTCCTTACTCAACAAGGGCATCCAGTTGCTTATCACAGTGAGACACAGTCCCCAAATATCCCACTTATGACAAAGAGATGTATTCCATTATACAGGCTTGCCGATAATGGAAGCATTACATTTTGGGGAAGGAAACGATTATCCACATAGGCCACCGACCCTTGTAGTTCATACAGACACAATGGAAGTTATAGAACGATCGGCATCAGAAGTGGTCCACATATCTCCAACAGTTTCATTTGAACATCAAGTACAAGAAGGGAAGCACCAATAATGTTGCAGATTGCCTCAGCCGACCACTGATCATGGCGATAACCACCGTGCTCAAATCTTGTGGGCACGAGACTTCTGATTGGCCGCTTCTCTACAAGAGCGATCCAGAATTCAGCCACACATACCAGACACTCTTGGAGGGAAACCAAGTTCCAAAATTTCACCTCCAGGATGTACTACTATGTCACATGGGACACCTTTGTGTTCCTTCAAGCGAGCGTGCCAAGATAATTTGGGAAGCACATTACATCCAGGTCGCTGGGAATTTTGGGGTTGAGAAAATAGTGGCAGTACTGCATAAGTATTTCTATTGGTCGAACCTTCGACAGGACGTCAGGAAGTACATCCGATCCTGCATTGCCTATGCCCTTGCCAAACCATCCATTAAGAAGCAAGGCCTCTATACTCCGTTGCATACCCCTAGTCGACCTTGGGAATCCATCTCCATGGATTACATGTCAGGCCTTCATTCTACTAAGCACGGCCACTACTGTGTGTTTGTGGTCATTGACAGATTCTCAAAGATGGCCATAAAGGCAGCCTGCAAGAAGAATATCACAGCAGAAGTCACTGTTAAACTATTCTTTGAACGAGTGTGGGTACACTTTGGAATCCCACAGTCTATAATCTCAGATCAAGACAGTAGGTTCCTTAGTACATTCTGGTCTAGCTTATGGTCAATGCTAGACACCAAGCTCACAAAGTCCACAGCTTTCCATCCCCATACTTATGGCCGGATAGAGGTCGTCAACAGTATGATCGTACACATTTTGCGCATGTACAACTCAAAGCTTCCACGCACATGGGATGAGAGCCTCCCCTATGTACAACATAGCTATAACTAGGCCCTCCATAGCTCAACCAACCACATCCCCTTTCAGGTGGGCTTGGGATTCCAGCCACTATGTCCCATTGACGTAGCCATGCCATTTCCAGCAACTCAGGTTGATTCAGCTCATATCCAGTCTAAAGTTTCCAAGGCGAACAGCTTCATTGAGCGCACTCAACACATTCGCCAACAGGTTCATGACATATTGGACAGAACCAATGCTAAGTACAAGCAACGACATGATCAGCATCGGGTGCAACACAAATTCCAGGTGGGCAACAAAGTGTGGCTACATTTGCAAAAGGAGCGCCTCTCTGGACCCCACCGCAAGCTTTGCCCTCTCCGATATGGGCCATACACCATCACTAAGGATTTTAGGGACAATGCCTTCGAGCTCAGTATTCCACCATTCCTTGGTCTGCACCCAGTGTTCAATGTGGACCGCCTTCGGCCCTACTTTCCACCTCTGCTGGACACATCAGACGTGGCAGAACAAGTCACACCAATAGAGTTAAACCTTGAATTCATGGAACAAGACACAACTGATCAGATTATAGACACACAGATCAAGAACACCCGCCAGTAGAAGATCCATCTATATCGAGTTGTCAAAGCAATCCAACTCCTTCACTAGGGAAAGTGGCTCACTAGGGAGCAAGTTCAGCAGAAGTTTCCTCATCTCATGGAGAAACTCAACACAATGGGGACCATTGCTTCCTAAGGGGGGAGGAATGATCCACGAGGATATTGGTGGCCACCCACCTATTCCACTTGAACCCCCACCATTGTTTTTTTTAGTTTTCCAATTTCCTTAATTGTAGCACAATTTACTATTTTTGGCAGTTTTCGGGTCCTAAACTTTCGGAGCCGTTTTGAGGCCCTAAACGACGTTTTTTTGGCATCGAATGGTCGAGCGAAATGAGTCTGTTCTAGTCTTGATTTTTGTTGTTCATGGATGTAGTCCTTAAACAGCTCTTTCTAACGATATATCATGTGTGTCAAATGGAAGTAGTATGCTAAAGTTACGACCCTGGGAAATTGATGTACCAAGTTACCCAACGGGGCCCACATTCTGGCGTTTCACCTCCTAGGGTTAGGTTTTTGGATGTGTAGGGTTTCCATTGTTTCTCAATAATATATAGGCCTTCAAGCTTCACTATAGCACAGAGTTCAGAGGCATTGTAGCCGCCACATCTCTTTTCAGAGATAACCTACCAGCACTCTAGCTAGTTTATTTCCATTATGTATGTAAAAACCAGTTTCAGTTATTGATTAATGAAATGAAGTGTTATTTCCGCTGCATATTTGTTTATATGGTTATTTGTGTATTCTGTTGCGTTCCTGCATAAATCCAGATCAGTATCTACGTCTCCTTGTTCGAGTGTTTTTTGAATTTTCATTGCATGAAGTCTAGTCTCCATTATCTCTACCTTTTCTCCAATTTTTTTATCTTATCATTTAATTGTTTTTAGATCACTTCTTGAAAAGATGTAAATTTATTATGGAGCATGGTTTTTAACTCTATCTGGAGTTTAGCTTCTCTTTCTTTCCTTCGTTTCTCTAAGGATTCTATATATTCATAAAGTTTAGCCCCTCCTCCTTCTCTACATTTCTCTACTGTCTCCATAAAATCATAAATGTTTTGTAGGGTAACAATGCTTTAATAGTTTTTGGAAAATGTAGTGAATTACTCGTATTTATGTAAATCTGTAAAAGTATATGTAGAAAAAACTTAAACAAAAAATAGAAATCAAAATAAAAAATAAAATAAAGTAAAAGAGAGGGGGAAGCAAATTATGCACCTAATTTAGAGCCCCAAATAAATGATGAAGATTCCCTAGAATGGAGTGCACATAAATTTTACCGAAGGATTTCACTACAGAGCTTCATCGAGGGTTTTCACCTCATAGTTTCACCTTTTACCGAGGGTTCTTTCATTGAAGGTTTCACCACATAACGTCCAAAATTTTAAATTAAAATATAAAATATAAAAAAATAGAGGGGGGAGGAACTTATGCACCTAATTTAGAGCCCCCAAATGAAGATGCCCTCGCTTCAGGAGTGGAGTGCCCAAAAATTTTAGGGAAGGTTTTCACCGCAGAGTTTCATTGAGATTTTTCACCGCAGCAAATTATGTAACAAATATAATATAAAAACGATTATGAAAAGATTTATTTAAAAATAAGATATTTTTATTATTAATATCGTAATTTAAATATAAATAATATATTATCAAAATTTTACTAAATTTTAAACTAAATATAAAAAATTGAAAAACGATTAAAATAAAATTTGTTATAATTGATTTTATAAAAATTTAAAAAATTAATTACTTCAAAATAAATACATGGAAAATGTATTTTTAAGTTTTAGCCAACAATAACATAACATAACATTTTGGAAAGTTTTATATTTTTAAAACAAAATTTATATCACATCAATGCTATTTTTAATTAATAAAAAAATTCATTTTTAATATTTTATTTTATTTAATGCTATTTTTAATTAATAAAAAAGTTTCATTTTTAATATTTTATTTTATTTTATTTTTTAAATTTACAAAAATATGATTTATATTTTAGAATTACAAAATAGTATTATTATTATTAATTCATTTTAAATATTTAATTTTTGTTTTATATTTTAAAATTACAAACATATTATTTTTAATATTTAATTTTTGTTTTATATTTTAAAATTACAAAAATATTATTATTATATCACTGCAAGCGGTGATATATATGAATGGGCTAAATATATTAATTCAATCAATCGTACATGGTTTAATTAATTTGTATGGATTGTAAAGTTTTTGTAATGTTTTTTAATTTTTATATTAGATAAAAAAAATTAAAAATTGTTTATTTGATTGATAATTGGTTCATATTTATGTGACGTGAGTCTCGATATCTGCTCTCCAGCGTTGGCGGCGGAAGATACGTCATGTTACCTCTGCAATTCAACCAATAGCCTGTCGCTTGGCCTCTTGGTCACGTGTCAATTATCACGCGTCCTTAGAGCATTTGGTTATAACTAGCAATTGTACCTAGGGGTGCAATAAAAGAACGCCGTGTTGCAAGCAAACCAAGGGGATGTATATATACATAGAAAGAAAGAGAATTAGAAGTCTTGTATACATTTCTTAAATGTGAATCATGAAAATGGAATCCATAACCACATTAAAATGTGGTATCCCGAACTTTATGAATCTCATCAAACATGTACAAATTCTAGTAATATAAAAGATAGGTAGGTAAATGGAGATCTTTGCAAAATATATAAAATAAATAAAGTAAAAACTTAAAAATGTTGTATATATCTAGAAAAAACATAATTTTAATTTTTAATTAAAAAAAATATATATATAATAATGGAAAAATTAAAATTTGATTCATATATCCTTACATATAAGAATTGAGTAGGTTTAAAAATAAAAAAGGCAGGTCTAAAAATAGAAAAGGCAAGCAGTTATAATATGTGTTTGTAAAATTGTTTTTAGTATTGAAATGAATTGAGAAACATTTCGATCCTCCCACACTAAAAATATTTGAGGCGAGTACATAAATGGCCTTTACATTATCTACATTTCAAAAGTAATCATAAAAGGTTTTGTTGTATCAACCAAATGACAATGGATTCATAGTATTTGTAGATCTTATGCTACCATCATTGATACATTTATTCAATGTGTTTCATAAAAAAGGAATTGATAACATCGAAAAGGGCATCATTGGAAAATATCTCAAAATAATAAGAAAGAAAAACTTAAAAATGATGTATATATCTAGAAAGAGAGAAATTAAAAACATCCATTTTGATTCATAAAAATATTTTTTTTTTTGTCAAATTGTTTTGAGAATTGAAAGAATTCAAAAACATTTAGATCCTCTTACATTATAATGTTTTGATGCAAGTACATATATTTAAATGAGAAATAGAACATTGATATGTAGATTACAACAAGAACTTTGCAAGTTTTTGAGTAGTAGATACTGCACATGACAAGAAGAAAAGTAGTTAGGTGGAAGGAATACTTTAGAGTTAGCTTGAAAGGAAAAAAAGAGAAAAGAAATAGTGGAAAAAGAGAAGTACGTACATATATAGCGTAGTCAAGGGAGCTCCATTGATTGTAGCAACGTCTCTGCATTTTTCCTTAATTTGACATGTGGATTATCTTCCATACGTTTGTAACGATCATAGGAAAATGATGGGGAGATGTGAAGATCCGTAAGTGAGGGTACTCTAGAGAGTGCAGTAAAGGTCAAACCTTGACGCTCCATTGTGCCAATGTCTATTGTAGCCTTAGGTAATGTCATGCCTTGAGATTTATGTATTGTTAATGCCCGTGCCATTTTTAGCGGTACTTGAGTCCGACCCCCCCTCTGTATAGGTGGAATTGGTAGAAAAGTAGGATTGTTGGTATCCCATGCTGGACCAATGTACTTTTGGAAGTTAACAACAACAAATGTTGGGAGTTGTGGAGGATGACGATGCGATTTATAGAAAATATCAACAACCTGTCCCAGCGATCCATTAACGAGACCTGCTGAAACCCATAAGTTAGATGTTAACATTACTCATTGACCAGGGCAAAGCAACACAGCAAGCTCTAGCTGGTCATCTTCAATTTGAGACGGATCATGGTTGTTTATGTGCTCAGCAAGAGAAAGTGCCATTGGAATTTGTAAAGACTTGAGCATATGTAGATTATGAAGCGAAGCTAGTCGGTTGGTTGCAAATAAGTGCATGGAACCTTTGAATGCAGATAACTCATCCTTAGAAAGGAAGGAGTCTATCCTGGACATGAGAATCTTCCAATCCTATGTAGTAGGTGTTGCATTTCTGATGTTGGTAAGAAGCTTCCTGAAGGTGACTTGTGATGGGTCATTTCCTTGCTGGCGAAAAACAGTTGAAAATGTTACGACTGTGTTAAAGTTGTGCCAAAGTGTAGAACCATGGGAAGACCCTGCATACAAAGGAATGTCCATAACTGGTGGTAATTGGGCAAGGTCTCCCACAAGAATGATTGAGCAACCACCAAAAGAGATGTTCTTATGGAGAGGGAATGCTTCACGGAGGCATTCATCAATCTAGGTTAAAAGTGTTGGTCCAAGGAAGCTCATTTCATCAATGAGAATGTAGTGGATACGTTGAAGTTCCTATTGGAGGTTTGAAAGTGAATTCCCTTCCAAAGGCATGGAATTTTTTATAGGAATATGAAGGGCTGAATGGATAGTAGACGCTTGGATGTTGAATGCTGCGACGCCAGTAGGGGCAAGTAGCAAGATTGGGGATTGATTGAAGTTATAGCTTAAGGAAAGGGATTCTCTGATGCAGCGAATGAAGAATGATTTGCCAGTGCCAGCAGTTCCTTGGACAACCATTCTGAGTGGAGGACTTGTATGGATGTTTGCGGAGTGATTCATGATAATGGAGTGGGCTTTCATTTGAGTTGGGGACAATGTCATAGAATTTGGTGTATTAGAGTAGGATGGTTGAGGGAGAGGGTGTTCTAAGCGATTATTTTGTATGAAGTCAATGGCAAGCTCTTGCAAGTTGAGGGGGATGGTTGTATCATGCCAATTATGGTTTTTGTCAAAGTCACGACGACCAAGGATGTCCAGGTCACTTAATTGCATGTCATTGGTAGGATGTAGTTGGGAGAGCAATTCCCATTCATCTAATTCCATGGGTTGTGGGTATTGCAAACTGTCAGTAGACATGGTGTCTTCTGGTAAGGAAATGGGGTCAATTGGTTTCCTATCAACATGCCAAGGATTGTAGGTCAAACTAAGTGCTTGCTAGTTTTTAACAATTGCATCGTCGGAAGCACCAATGTCGAGATGTATATTGCGGAAAGGTTTGTATAGCATGAGCTTAGATCTGCAGAAATCAATGAAAAGGGGTGTATCTATGGAGGGGATAGAATAGTAACGGGGAAGAACACGGACGATGGCGAGGGGATATCTTTGTTTCCATTTGTCATTTTTTCGATGAGCATTATATGACCAAGATCTTGCAGCCTCAATGAGAGATATGGAATGAAGAGCGGATGGGCGCGAAAGGTAGGTAGCTATGAAGATTGGTGATGTAAAGGATGTGGGAATGTCTAAAGGAACACGTTTAAAAGTTTTTCGGTTGACATTGAGGGAAAAGAAACTACGGCTACAAAATGTGAGAGGAAGCTTTTGCAACATATGGCATGTTTCTTGGGCTTCGATGTCACGATCAACAAGTGTTTAGCAAAGGAATTTTTGAATAGCAACAATGGAAGGGTCAAGAAGTGGTGCAGCATGGACAATTCGTCGAAGCATTTGGTGAAAGCTTTCAGATTTTGTTTCTGATTTAGCTGCATACTTAGCAATGTATTTTTGAATGGCATGTATGTTGAGCACTGGTTGACAATCAACATTTCCACGCCATATTGAAAGGATTGAAGGGATATGGCTATTCAAACGATCATCATTGCGAGCTGGTTTGTATGTTTATTTGCCATTGGAATCAATGAACATGGAAGATGAGTTTTGAAGAGGCCATGGAGAATTATAACAACATGTGTAGGAAGAGCCCTTTTTGCGGAGGCATGTATTTGATGTGCATTTTGTGTGTCGTTGGATGCAATTGATTGGTTCTGTATAGTCTTGAAAAGGGTTTTTTTTATAATGTCGGCAGTAGATAAGAGGCATGGATCAAGCATATCAGAGTGGGGTAAGAAGGGGGCTTGTTGGTGGTTATCTTGTGTGTTCCAAGTAGAAATGAATTGATTGAAGAAGTCCTTAGCACTATCAACCTCAGTTGCATTCTCCCAGTCAAGTGTCTTCATATTAGGTGCATTTGGTAGCCACATGAAACCATGAATATGTGCAGAGCCTCTACTTTGCCATTCATACCTATGCATGAAATATGTGTTAGTAATATGTGGGAAAGGAAAAAAAGGAAAAATGAAATGTTATTGGAAGAAAGGATAAGAAGCTTTGCCTATACCATAAATCGTTTGCATGGAGGTGTTTAAGCAAGACCTCTTCACGAAATATTGTGAACCTGTGGTGCATGTAGAGCGATGCAAGAGGTGGGTTGGAGATGATATTTTGTATTCTCCATTGTTGGTGATTGGTAAAACAAGTAGGTGGTGTCCCTGGCATGACCACATGTAGGTCAGGCCATTTAGTGTCGGCTGCACTTAAAGTGAAGAAAAAATTTGGGCATCCAAGTTGGGAAATCATATCTGTCAATTCATTTTTTGATTTGTGCCAGAAAGACCGTGTTCCACGGAGTGATGCGCCAAAACTCATGATTTGATCTGGTAGGTTGTCGGAAGGAGTTTGTTCCAAGTGAGTGTTGAGTTCAGAGATGGTTGTGGGGAAGTTGTCTTCAATGTTTTTTTTTAATATAGACTGCTGCTATTGATTGGCTATGATGGCGCATGATGAGATTGTAAAGGTAGTAGGGGAATCGAGGGTGGGAACCAAACCTGTTATCATGGTATCGAATAAGGTGCAATGCATATTCGTGGAGATCAACTGATTTAAAATGCGGTTGTTTGAACATGGCTGTGCCTTGGGGGAAAAGTGATGGAAATGCCATTGAGAAAAGGCCCTCTGTATTGTATTCATTGACAGGAGACAAACCTATAGGTGGCCAATCCATTGCATTTGTTGGCGATGAAGAAGGCGTTTGTAAGAAGGTTCTGATTTGCTGGAACTCTGTGTCTGTATTGGGTAGAATATTAGCGAAGGAAGAAGTTTGTTGGGATTTTGGCTCTGAAATGTCTGGGTGAAAAGGGTGGACATCTTTAGCAGGAAAAGTAGAATCAGGGGCAGTGGAGTGTGAATGTCGAAGAGAAGCGAAAACATTTGTGGGGGGAATTGGCAAAGCCATAATTGCACATTGGTCAAGTTGTACATCTTTATAGTAAGGGTCATGTGATATCTTGTATTCCAAGGCTGCAAGAACATGGGATCTACTGACAATGCAATCATAGGATTGATTGTTGAAGGTTTTACGAGTGACAACTAAAATGTCTAAGTCTTCAACACGTCGAGGCAAAAAATTGAGGATGGATGAAATGTCTTGTGGAAAGCTTATTGTATGGCCACTATATTTGTATTGTCCACCACGAGCATGGGTAACTTGCAATATTGGGTTGACACGTGAAATGAGCATTTCTTCAACTTGTGTAAGGATGGATAGAACAAGGGGTTGTTTACCAGGGTCCATGTTGTTACAGAGGGAGAAGCGGTGGCCGTTTTTTTCTGAACGACATCGAGAACAGGTATGTTGGCCATTTAAGAATCGGGAGTGGAGGCCAGGATAAGATTCTTTACAGATTGAACAAACATGGATGGATTGTAGGTTATCTAGCCTTAAGCGAAAGCATTGATTTGTTTGAGATATGATATTTTCATTGAAGGACTGCATGGCTATGTTGGGTTGAGGAATGGTATTTGGGATGGTTGGGGAAGAGGTTGTTTGAGAAGTGGAAGGGTATTCTAATGATGGAAGATGGTCAGTATGAACATGTGAAGTTGTAGCTTCGGTTTGAATGGAGGGAAGTAGGATTGTTTCGTTGTGGTTTGGAAATGGAAGGGTACGATTTGAAAGATCGGATGTTGTAGGAGTTGGAGTGGGAATATTAGACTCTACCATATGGATGGAGAGGGCATCTTTTTTTTGTTGGTAAATATGTCTCATATGTGCATTTATGCGGTCTTTGTTAGCAAAATGATAGGCATGTGCACGTTCTTTTTTGGACGGAGGAGACATATCGAAAGTAAGATGAGGATTGAAGGCACCTGGATGTGATTAAGAAAACAAGAAACACCATGTTATATGTAAGACATGTAAAAGACATTGAAATTGCATGTTTTTCATGTACATTTTAAAGAAAAGAGATGTTATATGTAGGACATAGTAATATATTTTTTGAAGGTACATAAAGGGATTATATGTAAGACATGTAAAGAGACTTAGAAATTTTAAATGTTTCATGGACATTCTAAAGAAACAAGATGTAATATGTAGGACATGCTAATTTATGTTTTCAAGGTACATAAAGGGATGCAAAGTGCTTGAAGAAAGAAAAAAGAAAAAAATAATATGAAAACATGGCTAGATAAATGAATTAAATCAATCACATGTAAAGAGAAGCATTTGTTGATAAATTACGTATTAGTAGTGTGTGTTTTTTTTCAATGTACCTTTAAAAAAAATATTGAAATTATTGTAAGTGGAAAAAAGAATTAAAAAGTGTGCCGATATTAAATGTGTGTAGTTGGAATAGTGTATAATTGACTGCCAAAAGTAACTCAATTTCCATAAAAGTGATTGCATTTAAATAAAATGAGGGAAAAAAATATACAAGGAATATGTAGGAAAGCATTGTAAGTGACTGAAAGCATTCTAAGTAGGTAAATGCACAAGGAAATAAATAAATAAATGATATACCACTAAAATACAAATATGAAATGTATGTTTTTTGACATATAAAGAAGTGCATGTGTTAAAATGACATATTAGAACATGGAAAAACTAATATTAGCATTGAACACATACGTTAAAGAGAACACATGTACAGTTGAGGCAAAATTGGAAATGTTTTTGTATATGTATATAAGATACGAAGTAAAAAGCAATATATAAGAGTAGCTTCAAGTGTAGAAATTGTAGCTATAGTAATGGAGACTGGAAATTGTTTGTCTGCATGTATGGCAAAGGTTTCTAGGAAAAATATATAAAGTTAAACTATTACAAAAAACAAGGCATTTTATTTTTCCAAAATGCCTTCTATGCCTGCCCCATTTTGGCTATTTGAAGGAGTAGTAAGTTGTTGGCTGCCACAAAGTCAACATGTTCAGAGCGCATGATGATGACCTTCAATTGAGGCTTGTCTTTAAATGTTTCCATTCTAACGGAAAGTGTGAGTAGAAATTGCGTGCATTCAACGTTAGAGAAAATTTCCCTGATGGCGGAAGGATCAGAAGAAAGTAAGTGCAGGTCCTTTGCAGCGATTCCAAGGAGTTTAGTGGATGCATCCTCGAACGCGATGACTGATTCAAGAGAGGTAGTGTGATCTTGAAGTTTCAGTTTCAGTAAATACCTGTAGTCACAATCAGACAAGTCAACCTCACATTTGGGACAATGCCAACCATTGGTAGAATTCTTGATGAATTTTTTCATGCATTGTTTTGAATCGGAAATTAAAGGGAAAGCAAGGTAGTAAAAGTTGTCAGCATCAATATGTGTTATGGTAGCCTTTACGGAAACCCATTCAGCTCTTTCAGAAGGACGAATGTTTTCAACTCAAGAAGGGTTCGTTTGTTTTTTATCTGGTTAGGAGAAGTTGGATATCGTGTAGTTAAGGACGGGGAGGAAGTAAGGAAGCCCTCCTTTTCAAACCATTGGGTGAGTTTGTGCTTCTCTGGTATATCTGGGTTTATGATAACTATGGATTTGGAGGTAGTCCCAACTGTCTTTCCATTAAACTTGGCTACACGACCTCCCTTGATTGCAAGCATAGGGTTGGCATTTTCAGACCATAAGGTAGATAGTTCTTGGCCTTCTACATGACAATGTTCTCCCCACAAAGTAACATCCATGCTAAAACCTGAGTTGTCCTTTATATGGATTGTTTTTTTAATAGTTTCTGAACCATCTTTCCTATGTATAGGGGCAGTAGGGGAAGTGTTTGTGGCAACACCAATGATGTCAACAATGGAGTTGACAGGAGATGACTTGATATATTTAATAGTTTTGAAGTTGAAATGCATTTGTGGAAGTACAATGGTTTCTAGTGGAAAATGTTGAACAATGGAGGTTGGTTGCAAGAAGATTTCCCATTCATTTGTAAGATGGCTATACATCTTGTTTGTTGGTTTGATAGTGCCTTTGGAAATGAGGTAGACATGCCCAGGAAGCAGTTGATAAAAAGAACATCTACAGACTCATTAAAGCAAGTGATGTGTATTTCACCCCCGTCCTTATCAATAAAGTCAAAGCCAAATACCTTCCCAGGGCCTTTTTGGTTACTGAAGTGGCAGAGGTTTGATTTATCATGGACATGACCCTTTATGGACCAGTTTGAGGTGTAGGGGCTCAATGCATTGATAGGAATTGTTGTTTCAACAGTGGATGGTGAAGCACTTTGAAGAAGTGTGCATTTTTTCTTTTGAGGTGGTTCTTGCATTGAAGAGGATGCGGAAGTTGTTTCAAGAGAAGGTGGGAGAGATATAGTGATAGGGTCACCAATCAATGGTGCAGAGGGCTCGATGATGTCAAATTCATGTAGTAAGATAGACCTGCGCAAGCGAAAAAACAAGTAAGAAAAAAAATAATGATTTAACTAAATGGGGAAGAAACAAAAACATAAGATAATATAATAAAAAATGAAGCATACATGCATTGGCAAAGAATTGCACATGTCCATTTCTAAAGGTGTATAATAGACCCTTGTTGAAGTATTCCAGAATCGATTAGAGAATTGAACTTTGATGGAAGCATGGTGTGGTGCATGTGTGTCCCATCAGAGATTGTTGTTCGGTATCGTATGGTTGAGGTGCGAATAGATTTGACTTGTTCCACAACAAATATTTGTAGGAACGGTTGCATGTCGGAGGTTAGTGGAAGTAGTAATTCAATGGCATGTTCAGTCAAAGGGGTGGCCATTATTTGTTACCTGGGAGGAACAAGAGAATAAAAGGAAGTTAGGTGCAAGGGGAAAGTTAAAAAAAGGGGGAAATAGGTGTTTCTAATAATTATAAATATGATTAGGAACAACAAGCATTTATTTCCTAAAAATAGAAACCATTGAAATAAATCAAGGCAATCTTGGGAATGCAGTGTGATAAGCAATATTTACAAATTGATACAATAAAGTAAATATGAAAGCATATTATTCGATGAAATGATGATTTTGTTAAAATAAAGAAAAATGAAGGGGTTTAAACAAAAAAGACAATTTTTGTCATATAAAATTCAAAAGTGAATGGACAATGTTACTAGTTAGAATACAATAAAGTCAATATTAAAGCATATTATTTCATGAAATGATGATTTGGTCTAAACAAAGAAAAATGAACGGGTTTAAATAAAAAAGACATTTTCTTGTGTGGACATTGCAGTAGATGAGTGAGTGAAGGCATCCAAAATAATGTAACATGTGAGCAAAAAAAAATGCAATAAGGTGCAAATAGTGTGTGATATGTGGAAAGTTGGTTTAGTGAAAGAGTCACAAGATTGTAGGCTATGTTTAATTATCACTTACTTAGTTTGTAGTTATAAAGGAAAATAAGTGTAAAAGGTGCAACAAGTGAGTGATATGGTCAAAGTTGGTTTAGTGAAAGAGTCACAAAATGTAGGTTATGTTTAATTATGAGTTAGGTAGTTTGAATTTATAAATAAAAAAAAGGTGTAAAAAGCCTAAAACAGCTTATGGTTTTCAGCGGATATGTAAATGGGCCTTCCAAAAGCACAATTGATGATGACAATGTAGTCCACATGCCAATTGACTAGTGAATGTAACAAAGAGACAGTTCTACTGGCGATGGGGCAAATGTTCCAATCTAGAAGACTTGGCAACACCTCCCAACGGCAATAGCTGACTTCAGGAGTCAATTGCACCCACAATTGCTCCTTGGTGATTTCCTAAGTTTGGCCACTAAGATACCTTGCGTCAAGTGTGGATCAGTGGTTTGGCTTGTACGGTATAGTGTCGTCTCCCTACAACGAGTTGGGTGACTCGTAGGGGAGAGCACCGCAACTATACCTCGGCTTTAACCTCCTTGGGCACGGCGCACTTCTGATCCGGGTTTTCTTTTAACACTTGCTTATAGCAGGATTTATATAGCACCCTATAAGTCAACAATGCTATGTTTCAAAATATACCTAATGAAAGTAGATTGGAGGGCATTAATGGATGCATAGCCCAATCAATCCTACCTAACTAATTTATGTTTTGTGACCTCATGTGTTAAACCTAAACTTTAAACTAATTTAAAAACTAATTCTATAAAATCCAATTTCATTTTGTAAATAATATTAAAACATATCCTTATATATTATATTTTCACTTTTAAAAATATCTGAAAACTCAATTTGCAATTTTTTTGATTTTCCCAATAAAAAACGGAGAGTATGTCAAAGCATATGTCATTTAAGAGTAAAAACCAATATCAAATTAAGTCATAAACCCCAAAACAATAATCTAGAAGCTAAGTTTAAATATTACAATCTATTTTTATATAATATTAAAACATATTATTGTTATTGAATATATTTCCACTGTCACAGTATATACAAAAGCTGATATTTAAATAACAGTGCTAAGATCAAATATTCCAATTATCCATCTATAATAGAAGCCACTAAGTCTATTTCTTCAACAAAATTAGTATTTCAACAATGAACATCACAATTTCAACTACAAATCAACTCCATGACTCTGTTGATTGTTCGATATTTTCACTGTTCCTGCAGCCAAATAATTCAGCGCCGTGATGTATTAATTTCGAACGCTGATGTATTCATGTTGAACGCTATTGAATGCTTCCAGAATCACGATTTAATAATCGGCATTTCCAGATGGTAAAAGTGGCATCGTATCGATGCACGTGGCTAATCCTTTAAACATGGAACTACTCCCTATCCCTTTGTCTAATCGAGAATATGATATGGTCCCAGACCTATTTCTTAAATCTCAAGTCAACGAAGTCGGCCTCATGTGAGTAGGTAGACCTTGTTCACATCAACGCTGCGAGCTCATCTGATTTAGAATCTTATTGTTTATAATATATCAAAAGACCAAGAATCTTAAGGGTGTTTGGTATTAGTTTCTAATGAGACAAAAAGTCTGGACGTATTAGCTTTATTTCATGATCTTATTTGATAAAATTCTTGCAATATGATATTTCATGGTCTTATTGCAATATTAAAGTTGTACAAGTTGGTTCAGGTCCAGAACCAAGAATTCTGTTTTAAATGTAGTTTGTATATTGCATCTTTACATTACACCTGTTTTCCTGCTCATTTAGATTTATATTGCATCTTTACATTACACCTATTTTCCTGCTCATTTAGATTTATTTTATATATACCTTGTTAGAAAGAATCCTTGTTAGAACGAGTGAAACATTTTGTCCGAATGGAAATTATAAACCCCCTTGAAGTCTTCTGATCTCTGGGCCACGTTTGGAAAGCATCTCGACTCTTGATTTGGAAATTCGATAGAATAGCATTGAAGCTAGAGCGCTTATCCATTGACCACCCTAAGGTTTAATTTTACTAATTATATTCCATACGAAATCATTTGACAGCATTGCACACGACGTGTTTAAGGGCGTCCTAATGTTTTCTTATGATCCTTCTTGGTGACCAGCTTGTTATTGTTTTAATACAGATATAGATTGTATTATATTGTGTAAACATCTATATTACTCTGCTGGAAATATCGGATTGATAACTGCTTTTCTGTTTATATTATATGCTATATTATCAAATTAATACGACTTCACAAGATTTATATATTTTTTTTCCTTCGTGAAAATAGGATTGATTGCTACCGGTTCTCTTCTAGAATGTGATGAATAAAAGTAACAAATGATTTTTCGCAGTATTAATGGAATAATTAGATTGCAACTAACTACTCGTGACATCGAAGGAAAATAATATCAGCGTGTGGGAAAGTTTTGCTACATGGACACGCCTCCAACATGAAGGTTATTTACATGTCCAGAGTACAACCATATTTTGACACGGCTCACAGATCAAACGACACAGAGCGCATAGAAAGAACTCACACTATATTGAGTTTATTACATCATATTCAGCGTGTGGGAAAGGTTTGCTACATGGACACGCCTCCAACATGAAGGTTATTTACGTGTCCAGAGTACAACCATATTTTGCCACGGCTCACAGATCAAACGACACAGAGCGCATAGATAGAACTCACACTCCCAAATAACTTTCACCATATTTTGCCACGGCTCACAGATCAAACGACACAGAGCGCATAGATAGAACTCACACTCCCAAATAACTTTCACTTAGAGCGTCATTTTCTCTTTCATCACTCTGAAAGATCCGAGTTATGCAGGAAAAAATGGTTTGGAACGGTCATGTTATGCTGTTTCTCTATGCATTTCTAGGTTTGCAAGCATTTGCAGCTTTGGATCCTCGTAATCCTTGGCAGAATAAAACTTCGAACAACAGTCCCTTGGTGTTTACAGACTTTCAGGAAATCGCCAGGACTGAAGCTGGCGAGATCAGATCGGTTCAAGTGAGAATTGAAGGAGAGGACGAAGGATTTCAAAACCTGGTTGATATGCTTCTTAATCTATGCTGCTTCCTATGTTTCTTAATGGGGATTTCCTTTTCTACGTTCATACAGGTAAAATAATTTGAACTCCCAAGGATTTACAGTAGTAGCAGTATTATTAGGGCATTGCATTTGAATCTCAACCGTAAATCATGTGAAACCCTATCCATGTGTTCTAAAACAGTCAATTTATTTACCTGGGCCAACCTTCCATCCCTCTTTTTATTTTTCTCTGTTATTTTAACAGATTTGGGGAAGGGCGTAGCCTCTCCTTCCCCCATTTTTTTCCATAGCTTATAGAGTCACAAAGATTCGACGCCCATATTTTTTTTTGCGAACCAATGTGAGGTTCGAATCCCTCTACAGGCTGGGCACAACATAGTGTGGATAGACTGTTATCAGGATTGTTTGTTATCGATTGTTTGTTATCAGTTATTGCATTAAAATTATAAGTTAAGTGTTGTGTGTAAATGTTTGTTCAAATATGTAGCCATACTTTAAGTCTATGAATCCATACTTTAAGCTGAAGAAGCATTCTTACTTTAAGCTGAAGAAGCAGTCCATGAACAAGGAAGGTTACATGAATCAATCATGCTGAAGATAAAAAAATACCTGATAACAGTGCTTCCTCTAATTCTTTAGTAGACCTCTCCAGGTTAATGACCTCAATAAAGTTTGCCTGAATTGTTTCCGTGTTGTTACAGTCGCATTTTTTGTTCTTGCACCAACAACATCACATGCTAGTTATGCTAGTTATGCTAGTTATATATAGAATGAATGACTGGAAGAAATACAACATAGCTAGGATCGGCTGGAGAGTATTACCTGAGAAGACTGGGATATGCATATGTTGAGTGATGGCCGGATCCAACATAGCTAGGATCGGCTGGAGAGTATTACCTGAGAAAACTGAGATATGCATATGTTGAGTGATGGCCGGATCCAGCACCCGATAATTGAATATATAGTAAGCAAGAGAAACTGATTTAAAAATTGTCTATCGGTCTACCTTACATTACATTCACATTCAATGCAAGTTGGCACGTTGGTGCATTTTTATAAATGATCGGATAAGTATTTATCTTGGCTGTAAGAGAGGGGGTGCTGCAAATTTAAATGGCCAATCTTGTCAATCCTTTCAGGAGCGGAGATCGTAAGATTTTTTAAGTAATCTTCTCCAATACGAAAACACAGTTTTAGTGTCACAGTTCAGGAGGCATAAACACACTTTGAAGTCACTGGGTGCTGCAAATTTAAATGGCCAATCTTGTCAATCCTTTCAGGACCGGAGATCGTAAGATTTTTTAAGTAATCTTCTCCAATACGAAGAATGTCGGCAGGGCAGAGATTGCAGAGATTGATGTGCATTGATATGCATTCAAGGGGCAGGTGCCACTTTAAATGGACATCCTTTCAATTGACAGAGAAATGGCAGGCAGCAGATCAAGATCAACGCAGCAGATTTCCCCAATTGTCAGACGAAATCATCCTACGGATGAAAATGAAAAAAACATTAATTGGGGGAGTCGACTCCCATTTGTTAAACTCCTTATGGCGTAATTAATACTCGGTGTAGTTCTTCACACACTAGTGGCCAGCTTTCGATGGTGGTAGGCTGCATGGATCAAGATTGAAGGGCTGGTCTTAATTTCATATAGAAGGTTATATATTCATGCAGCCCTTCATTGATGAAGGGCTTTCAAAAATCTTACATTTCAAATGAGAGTACTAAATTAATTGTACATTTCATTTACTTGATGACAAAAATTAAAAACAAAAAATTAAATTGCAAAATAGAATTTGTCATTTTAATGGGATTTGTAAAATTGCACAAGTGAATGTATATCCCTGCCTACATTGTGTTCAATCTATTTGATTGGGGAATAATTCTACAATTTCTCAGAGGCTTTAAGGTTTATAATAAAAAAGGAACTCAGACAGATGGTCAAGCCGGATAGTACAATCTATGGCTATAAATTTGGACGTATGGATTGAGGACGAAAAGACGTGCTCACTTAAGAGACCATTCTTGATGGCGTTGAAGGAATTCAAAACAAGAGGCAACCTATGCTAGAACTCCGAAGCTTCAGTCATAAAATAAAATCTATAGGGGAAGCAGAAGCAACCAAAGCTGAATATTTTGAGATTACTAAGAAATTGATAAAGTATCGAAAAGATGCAAACCTGAAGAATAAACAATAGAGGTTTTTGCACAGTCATCATCTGAAAGTTTCATAGGGCCAATTCAGAGAATTATCCTCTAACAAATATAAAACTAAAGTCTTCAAAAAGTAATAGGTTGTCAACTAATGAACTTGTGCTTGAATGCATGCACATCTCTACCTTACAGTAACAGGAAAGGAAAATTTATATAAAATTACCTTGGCTGTCGGAGTTAGCCAATGAATCTAACGAGTTCTTCCTCTGCCATTCATTGTGTCCCGCCAACCTTCTCCTGCAACTTCTCTCTGCCTCATCAAATTCTGCTATGCCATGGAATTTAGATAGGCACCACAACACCCAATTATTCATGTGTATTATCAAATTATATACTTAGTATGTATGGATCCATGTTGACCTACTCAGAAAAAAAAACAGTGAGGTGCAACCGTCTCCTGGTTAGTTACCTGCTACACTGCGGACAAAAGCGTTGATCGGTACCAAGAAAAATGACTTTGGGGGCTTTGGAATGCATTTCATAGACTTTATGTCTCTTGTGATATTCTTTTGCATTTGCCAACACTACGTTGCATCCTTCCACTTGACAACAGGGAGGTTGCGCGGTCGAAGCCGACAAATCCCTCGGCTTCTTATAAACGCAATCGCCGACGCTATTACCAGTGACTGGATTAATTACCTTAGCTGGATTCACAGAGTCTCCAAAATGTTGTCGCTTTCCTAGCTTAAGGCACGTTTAGGAATCCCCTTGAACATTCTTGATGACATTAATGTTATCTCTCATGGGACCCTCGTTAGCACTCTGATAATCGTCATTCCTCCCTAGTCCCACCCAAGCCAACTACCACCATATTTCTTTGACCAGAATGGCTATACTCGGAACCCCCAAGAAAATTACCACCATTTGCAACCCCTTATACAAGCCAACCCTTCAATAATCCATTGCCTTCGCTTTTCACAAAACCCTCAGCCAAAGGATTCTGATGAATCTTGACATCCAGAGGAAACTGTGCCTTATGATTGCCTGAAAAACTCCCGTCATTGATGAATTCAGTAAAATTACCAGCAGCCATGAGAGGCTCAGACAGGGGCGAGGACTCATGAACCATGTTCGTCCCACGGAATAACTCCTTCCCAATATTATAACCCTCTTCTGAACAAAACCATTCAGCCATGGGTAATCTTTCATACCTATCCCCGGCCGTACTGTAAAGCCTTGTGCAACCTTCCCAGTCCCAAGGACTCTTTAAATGCCAATCTGGCATCTTAGAGGGCCAACAATGATCATGGCTTCTGCTGCTGTTGTTACCACCATGATTTGCCATGGAATTTGAGTCCATATTCTTAAAAACGACTTCTTCTTCACAAGACCAAAACTAATCCAAGGAAAAATACAGATACACTTTCAGGCTCTTTTCACATGATGAATATTACCAAATCTAGCGATCCCATATTTGCTTCGATTTCCAAATCCGGGATGATTAAAATACTAACCTTGTTTTCTGAACAAAACTTCCATAAGAGCAATAATCCCCAGAGCCTCGTCCAACAGACCCGCATCAGAGAGCCCCTGAATCAAACTGATGTAGGTAAAAACATTTGGGGCCATCCCCTTCTCAACCATGAGAATCTGCATTTCTAAGGAAAAATCGAGCTCGCCCATTTTACAGAGCCCATCAATCAAAGAAATGTAGATGACAACATTGAGCTCACAAACTATGGCCACCATCTCATTCACAAGAACAACAACTTTAGTAAATCTACCCTGCTGACAGAGCCCGTGTAAGTGGCGTTATTGGGAAGGCAATCACTGATAATAATCTCGTCCAGGAATTCAATTGACAATGCCCCGCCCGATCGCATTGGATCTTCTCATTTAATATGATATGAAATATCTTGGAGGCTGGTACAGGTCGAAATCACAAAAATTGTTGATGGGCAATTTTTATCTTAGCCCTTCTAGTGTAATTTTAATTTAAAATCTCTAGTGTAATTTTAATTTAAAAGCTCCATTTTTTATTAAAATGACAAAAATTAAAAACCTCATTTTAAATGACGTGCAAATTTTAAATTCCCCTTCACTGACGGCCTAGGAGCCCTTTGACAGGCATTGACGGCTTGAATTTTGATCCCTGGTAGGCTGATAGCTCCCGTAGCAGCACAATTAATTCGATACTGCTCTCACCGCTTTCTCATTTATTATAATGTATAATCTTTATAGTTGTACATAATTTTTTATATTATCTTTATTATTTTTTAATATTTCATTTTATTGGGTTTGATTTGATATGTGTAAGATTACGCCAGTCTCCAAATCTAGTATTCAGTTTGTTTGGTTGTTTTACTATAGTGTATGTTTATAGTTTTACATTATTATTTTTTTATTTTGGTTTGATTTGATACGTAGAAGATTACGCCAGTCTCCAAATCTAGTATTTTGTCTTTTTCAATTATTTTAGTGTATGTGCTTGGATTTGTAATTTATTTTTCATTATATCATCACCCAAATCAATACACTAATTGTTTTTATTATATCATCATTTCAATTGGCCTTAAGTGCAAGAATGAGACTCTTTTTTTATTTCACTCTGATAAGTTAAAATGAATAGTTTTACGGCTAAATATATTAAATATAAATAATATATATTCAGTGAGCCTAATGTATAGCTTGAGTGTGCCTACTGGTTAAGAGCATGTGTTTCCTCCTAGGAGGTCACAGGTTCAAATCCAAAGGGGGGTGGGGTTTGTACACCTCTATAGACTTTAGCAGTTAAATCGTTGCACAGAGGAGGGTCCCTTGTCCCTCAAACAAGGGGGTATCATACACCAATTGGTGTCTCGCTTGGCGGTGACCTTAATATATA
>LPNX010833653.1:0-112475 GCA_001517045.1 Pseudotsuga menziesii
TATAATATGTAATTTACCTAACCTGCATCTTTATATATGAATCATATTGTATATTGGAAGAACCTTTTGTTAACAGGTTGAAGGAGGAATTATCCTGGAGAGTATAAGAGTGGAACAAAGAGGAAGGAATCAGCTTGGATCAACCTTCGTTTATTACAAGTAAGTTCCTGTACAAGGGACTCCTCTGTCACCAAAGGACTCTGAGTTTCTCTGCTCCAAAGGTTCTGTAGTAAATCCACCAGCATAACTTTGCTCTCCAAGTATCTATCTCCAACCCCTCCCCAAGGCCTCTATTTATATAGGTGAAATGAGGCAGTTCTCGAAGGTTAGGGAGGTTGCAGCAGTTAATGGGATTAAGATAAATAAGATAACTAATCTTCCATTAACGCGTGCTTTTAAAAATTAATTTTGAGGGAGATATGCGCGGGTCTGTAGTAAGGCAACCCGCGCATCATGCGCGACTTTGTATAAGGACAACCCGCGCATAGATCTATGCGCGACTTGCTGAACTTGACACCCGCGCATATGCGCGACCTGCTAATAGGGAGAGGCACGCATACATCTCAACCCTCAAAATAACAAAGTAACCAGCTGGATAAAAAGGGAATGTGTTTCAGCATCAATCAAGGTATAATGAAACTGGGCAAACCTCAATCCATATGTGTCCTTTTGTGTGCCAACCTGAGGGATGTCAGCACTCGGACGGAGAGGTACCAATCAGCTGTATAACAAGCAGCCTATTACTTCATAAGGTTGTCTATTGTACACTTACTCAATACAGATTAGTTTAATGCTCCAATTTCGGTCTCCTTTGGTGTTAATTTTGCATGTTTGATTAGCAATTTTGTGAGTGTAATTGTTCTATCTCTTGGGTTCAATTTCCACATGGTATCATAGAATTTTTAGATTGATTTCTCTCCTTCCAAATTTTTATTCCAGGTTTGACATCTTTGACTATGAGCGCACTTTGCTGACTGGAGGGCACAGTTTCTGAGCTATGGACCAATCTCATAAGATCAGCTATGGACCAATCTCATAAGATCATCTTGACTCCATTCAATTTCTTTGAGTGGAAATATAACATGGAGATATTGTTGAGAGTAAAAGGTCTCTACAGAATGACTATGGAAACTGAGGTAGAGCCCAATGCAGCTGTAGAGAAAATTAAATGGCACAACAGGAGGGATGGGGCCTATGGTATTTTGTGTCTAAGCATTTCAAGAGACCTCCTCTTCCATCTTGATGGATTGACATCACCTAATGAAGTGTGGGAGAAGCTAGAACAACTATCTGGAAAGGAAGATGAGATGAGAGGACATCAAATCAAGAATGAGCGGATATCCTTGAGTCCCAGTAGCTTCGAATCATTTCAACTCTACTTTTCCAAGTTTAAGGCCCTTGTTTTGCAGTTGAAATAGTGTGAGATCGAAAAGAAGGAAGAGAAAATAGTCTTGGCCATACTCTCTAAACTTGGTCCTAAATATTCAGTGTTTTTTTTTACCTTCCATGCCACCAAGTTGACAGCTCCATCCTGGAATATTCCTAAGCTTGCAAAGTTCATAGAATCCCTCACATAGGAGAAAGATAAGTTAGTGATGATGGGAACCATCAAACCTTCCAAAGACCAAGCTTTGGTTGCTGGAGATTCAAGGGTGGATTCAAAAAGCAATAAAAAAGATAAAAATCCATGTAAGAAAAAGAGAGACAAGTCTAAGTCTCAAGAGGAGACCCAAGGTTCCAAGAATAATTCCCAGAAGAAGAAGAATAAATGAGAAATGATAAAGTGTGCATACTGTAGTAAGGGCTATCATCTTGAGAGCTCTTGTATAAAGAAGAGAATTGACATGTTGACCCAAATCCTGGAGAAGAATAACATATCCCTTCCTGATTACTCAAAAAAGAAGGAAGGATGATCAAATTCAAAAGACAGAGAGAGAGAGTACATTCCTTGGTTGCTAGCAAATCAAGCTCATCTAGCTTCATCATAGATTCTGGAGCTTCTAGAAACATGGTTTTGAAAAAAGAGGCATTCTACTCTCTTGACATGTCAAAAGGACCACCAATAGTTTTGGGAGATGACTCTCTAACTGACAGTTTGGGGAAGGGTAGGATTGATATTGACCATGGTAGCTTCAATAATGTATTGTATGTTCCAATTCTTGCCTCTAATATCTTGTCAGTGTATCAGATGACTCATACTGGGTCTCCAAATAAAGTCATATTCTCCCCTGATGAATTTGAAATCAATGATATTTTGAATGGTAAAGTCATATAAAAAGGTTTTGTTCATCACATCTCGAAGGTATACAAGTTTTCCCATTTTCTACCCTACTCAAACCCCTCTACTCTTCTGATTCATGCTAGTAAAGCAAGCAAGCTTTGGAATGAAATATTTGGCCATATTAACTACAAGTATATTTTTTATTTGACTGAAAAATATATGGTCATAGCGTTACCAAAGATCAAGTTCTCTAAGGGAGTCTGTCAAGGTTGTATCCTAGGAAAACACCTAGAGCACAAGTATGAGAAAGCTAGTCATGAGAGAACCTCTGCACCTCTTGAGCTGATCCACAGTGACATTGCTGGTCCATTCCCTCATATGTCCATGATTCAAGCCAAATATGAACTAAACATCATAGATTAATTTTCCAGGTATTGTTGAGTTCACTTCCTAAAGCATAAGTCTGAAGTTTTTGACCTCTTCAAAGTATTTAGAGCCTTGGTTGAAAACCAGTCTGGGAGGAAACTCAAGATCCTTAGATATGAAAATGGTGCTGAGTATGTCAAGTATGAGTTCATTTAGTATTGCAAATATGTAGGTATTTAGATGCAACATTCGATCCCTTACACACCACAACAAAATGGTGTTGCTGAGAGGAGGAACAGATCACTAACGGAGATGGAAACATGCATGATGGATGCTAAGAATTTGCTACCAAATTTTTGGGTTGAAGCTATAAACTGTGCATCCTACATCTAGAATAGGGTGCCTCATAATCATCTTGATGGTATGACTCCTTTTGAATTTTGGAGTGGGCACAAGCCATATTTGACCCATTTAAGGATTTTTGGCTCAAAGCCTTAGGCTAGAATTCCAACTGAAAAGAGGAAGGATTTGCAACCCCAAATCCAAGAGTGCCTATTTTTTGGGTATTATGAATATTCAAAGGGTACAAGTTGATAAAATTGAGCACTAACAAATATTTCATTGAAAGAAGTGTTTAGTCCCAATAAGATCCTTTAGTAGCAGTTGAAGTTGGAGAGTCTTCTTCACCACCAGAACCATTGATTGTAAGTGGAGAGACTAATTAGTTTGCTGATTCTGTTATGTCTAATAATGATGATTTGATTGCAGATGCTAACATTCATACAAGACAAAAATTGGCATAAAATACCATTCATGCAACTGGGGAACTAGTTGGAAATCCTAATGACACTAGGAGGACTAGATCTCAATTTGAGAGTGCCCTTTGTGTGAAAGATCCTCTATTTTCTGAGAAGTGATATATTATGGTTGAATCAGATACACATAAATATGAATATTCAGCATATGATCCAATATGGCAAGCATCCATGAAAGAAGAATTCAGCTCGCTCCAGAAGAACAACACTCGGGAACTGGTTGATCTTCCCCCAGGGAGGAAGCTAGTTCAATGTAAGTGGGTTTTCAAGACTAATTTTGCTGCTGATGGTTCAAATTTGAAATATAAGGAAATATTGGTAGCCAAGGGATACTCACAAGTACATGGTATTGGCTGAAATTAAACCTTTGCACCATTGGCAAAGATGGACTCCATAAGGCTAGCTCTAGTCATTGTATCTTCAAAGCAGTGGAAGTGCATCACATGGATGTGAAGTGTGCTTTCCTAAATGGATATTCCACTAAGGAGATTTAAATTCAGCAACCTAAATGGTTTTTTTCTAATCCATATTTAGTGTGCTGGTTAAAGAAATCATTGTATGGGATCAAGCAAGTCCCCAGGTCTTGGTATGCCAAGATTGACGACTTTTTTCTATCACTCAGTTTTGTTCAATGAAAATATGATCCTAATGCCTATTTGAAGCTGATTCATGGTTATTTGATGATTATTGTCTTGTATGTGGATGACCTACTGATTAGAGAAGTTAAAATAAAGAGATTGCACCCTTGAAGGATGCAATGAACCATTCATTTTCTATGACAGATTTGGGATTGTTGAGCCAATTCTTGGGTCTCGAAACTGCTCAATCCCAACATGGAATCAAAGTACATCAGTCCAAGTATGCTTCATATTTTCTCATCAATTTCAACATGAATGATTTCAATCCAAGCAAGCTCCTTTCCTTTCAGGAGTTAAGCTTGAAGAAGCAGGTTCTTCTCCTATGGTAAATAATACACTGTATAGGAATTTGATTGGGTGTTTGCTTTATTTTACACACACTCGACCTGATATATATTATGCAGTTAGTGTGGCTTCGAGATACATGGATCAGACTCATGAGATCCACGGGAGAGAAGCCAAAAGGATCCTAAACTTTGTTCAAGGAACGAGAACTCATGGGATCTTCTACAAAGCAAAATCTGATCTTGATTTGACTGGATTTACTGACAGTGATTGGGTAGGTGACAACATAGATTGAAAGTCTACATCAGAATATGTTTTCATGCTTGCAGAAGGACCAATTAGCTGGTCAAGCAAGAATTAGAGTGCCATAGCACTCTCATCTACAGAAGCAGAGTATAGAGGAGTTGTAAATGCAACAAGTCAATGTTTGTGGTTGCAGAGAATACTTGGAGAATGTGGCTTCAAATCAGAGTTTTAAAATATTATCTATTGTGATAATCAGAGTACCATTTGAATCTTCAATGATCTATTTTAGAGACAACGAACCAAGAACATTGATATCCATATGCACTACATCATACAGCTTGTGCATGATGGTACCATTGTTCTACTCTTTTGTGCATCTTCATAACAAGTAGCAAACATCTTCACCAAAGTTTTTTGTGAGAAGACCTTTAGCAATCTCAAATCACTGCTGGGGGTTTATGATCATGCTATGAAGCATGATTGATGACAATATTTTCAAATTTTGTATTTCCTGTCCATGTTTAAGTGAGGGTTTTCCCATTGGGTTTTTTCCTCTTTCCTTGGTTGTATGGACAAGTAGTATGTAAAGGGTGACTAAGCCTTGTTGCTAGGCCCTATATTTTTCTGATATTTACTCATAAATTCAGGCTTAAGGGGGGGTGTTATAATAATCAACCCATAGTTACCTACATTAGACATTAATTTAATTATTTTTGTCTTATTACCTAGTTTCCTAGATTCCATTCTATGCTAGTTTCCTTCTACATGTCCTAGAAGTCAACACATGCTAAAAATAAGTCATGGAATGCTTGGGAAACATGTTGGAAACCCAATTTAGCATGTCTAATTTATTCCAGATTCTCTAAAACACATATCTGCTTTTTTCTGAAAAGTTTCCTTGTTTTATTTTTGATTTCAGGAAAAAAGGAAAAGCTAGACTAGGTGTACTTGACTTGGTGTTTGGCCCACATCATCCTCGCTCATTTTCTCCAAATAAAAGCATGTCGAATATGCATCTACTTAGATTTGGAAACTACTATATGCACCTATGGGGGATTTGACTAGATTTAGTAAGCCTTCTTTTTGACTATTTCGAATGGAATCCTTATGCAGTCGAATATCTCATGTAACTATATAATACAACATCCTATTACTTCATAATGTTGGATATTGTATACTTACTCAATACAGATTATTGTTATGCTCCAATTTCAGTCTCCTTTGGTGTTAATTTTGCATGTTTGATTAGCAATTTTGTGAGTGTAATTGTTCTATCTCTTGGGTCAATTTCTATTGAAGAATACCCCAATGTAGATAAGGATTAAAGAGATGAAGAAGGATGTAGTTATTGTTAACCCAAAAAATTCCTCACTTAGCACTACATGGCCTACACCACCCAAGGACACCCATGCATGACCCTCATTTAAACCCCATTTGACCCCCACACCCTCAAGAAGGATTAAAAACATGAAAAAGGGATTAAAAACACCTAAAAAGAGCCTAAATAGCTCTCATAGGGTCTAAAGCCTTCAAAAAGGGGATAAAACCCATCAAAGGAACCTAAAACCCTAAAAGGAGCTAAAGATTGAGTGAAAGGGGCTAAAAGCCCAAAAAAGGGGCTACCCTGACCAAGGGCTTAGAAGCCTAAAAAAGCTATAAATAGAGGGGCAGGGGTCACTCTCAAAACATTCCTTCCTTGTATACTATCATGCTGCCCGAGTGAGTGCCTTGAGACCATTTTACCTCTCAAGCCATTCACTCTCCCTCTCATCCATCCTCCCATTGAGCCATAGCTCTCCCATTCTTAAGAGAGGTGCTTCTCAAAGATGGGGCATGGTGGCCTATCTCCACCCATTGAAGGTATAATGTCTATTTTGTCTTATTTGCTTAGTTTTCTCTAACCTATCTTCGCTTGCAGGTTTCATGGCCTAACATGTTCTTGCAGGTTTCCATTGTTTGTTTGTAGGTTTTCTAACAAGTTGTATGAAGGGTATTGGATCTAAAACCATAACCTTGTGTGCAGAGGGGTTTCCATCTCTTTCTTTTATGTGCTTTATTTCCTTTCTATTTCATTTTTCTTGCATAACCACCAGGAACCCTATCCTTCCTTCCTATAGATGGAAGGTATCCATTCCTTCCCTGTAGTAAGGGAGAAATCCCTGCTACAGAACTGGCGACCATACCGGGTCGATCCCACAGGATCCTTTGGTTTATTTTTTAAAGTTTCAATTTTTAGTTATGTTTTTTTCTCTAGTTTAATTTCTGTTAAAATATAGCTTAGATTCCTGTTTATGTTCATTTCTAGTTACTACCGAGCCTCCTCAAGGAAAATCCGAGTCCATTTGGCCACAGTACAGGTTATTGCCGGCTGGATCTGACTCGGGATCAAAACCCCTAAAAAGAGCCTAAATAGCTCTCATAGGGGCTAAAGCCTCCAAAAAGGGGCTAAAACCCATCAAAGGAGCCTAAAACCCTAAAAGGAGCTAAAGATTGAGTGAAAGGGGCTAAAATCCCCAAAAAGGGGCTAAAACCCTGACCAAGGGCTTAGAACCCTAAAAATGCTATAAATAGAGGGGTGGGGGTCACTCTCAAAACATTCATTCCTTGCATAATGTTATGCTTCTCGAGTGAGTGCCTTGAGACCAATTTGCCTCTCAAGCCATTCACTCTCTCTCTCATCCATCCTCCCATTGAGCCATAGCTCTCCCATTCTCAAGAGAGGTGCTTCTCCAAGCTAGGGCATGGTGGCCCATCTCCACCCATTGAAGGTATAATGTCTGTTTTGTATTGTTTGCTTAGTTTTTTATAACCTATATTTGCTTGCAGGTTTCATGGCCTATAATGTTCTTATAGGTCTCCATTGTTTGTTTGCAGGTTTTCTAACAAGTTGTATGTAGGGTATTGGATCTAAACCCATAACCTTGGGTGCAGAGGGGTTTCCATCTCTTCCTTTTCTGTTCTTTATTTTCTTTCTGTTTTGTTTTTTTTTGCATAACCACCAGGAACCCTATCCTTCCATCCTATAGATGAAAGGTAGCCATTCCTACCTTGTAGTAAGGGAGAAATCCCTGCTACAGAATTGACGACCATACCAGGTCGATCCCACAGGATCCCTGGGTTTATTTTTCAAAGTTTCAGTTTTTAGTTCTGTTTTTTGCCCTAGTTTAATTTTCTGTTAAAATCTAGCTTAGATTCCTGTTTATTTTCATTTCTATTTACTGCTGAGCCTTCTCAAGGCAAATCTGAGTCCATTTGGCCACAGTACAAGTTATTGTTGGCTGGATTTGACTTGGGATCAAAACCCATAAAAAGAGCCTAAATAGCTCTCATAGGGGCTAAAGCCTCCAAAAAGGGGTTAAAACCCCTCAAAGGAGACTAAAACCCTAAAAGGAGATAAAGATTGAGTGAAAGAGGCTAAAGCCCCCAAAAGGGGCTAAAACCCTGACCAGGGGCTTAGAACCCTAAAAAAGCTATAAATAGAGGGGTGGGGGTCACTCTCAAAACATTCCTTCCTTGCATACTGTTATGCTGCTTGAGTGAGTGCCTTGAGACCATTTTGCCTCTCAAGCCATTCACTCTCCCTCTCATCCATCCTCCCATTGAGCCATAGCTCCCCCATTCTCAAGAGAGGTGCTTCTCCAAGCTAGGGCGTGGTGGCCCATATCCACCCATTGAAGGTATAATGTTTGTTTTGTCTTGTTTGCTTAGTTTTTTCTAACCTATCTTTGATTGCAGGTTTCATGGCCTACCATGTTCTTGCAGGTCTCCATTATTTGTTTGCGGGTTTTCTAACAAGTTGTATGCAGGGTATTGGATCTAAACCCATAACCTTATGTGCAGAGGGGTTTCCATCTCTTTCTTTTCTGTTCTTTATTTCCTTTATGTTTCGTTTTTCTTGCATAACCACCAGGAACCCTATCCTTCGATCCTATAGATGGAAGGTAGCCATTCCTGCCCTATAGCCATTTTAGTTTCCAGAGCATGTCGCTCTTATCGGGCCTAGAGAGGGGACCAGGTCACTCATTTTGGCCTCACAGGTGCGACCAAGTTGCCTATTTAGCCCTAAAAGGTGCGACCAGGTTGCCTATTTAGCCCTAAAAGGTTGCCTATTTAGCCCTAAAGGTTGCCTATTTAGAAGTTAAGGACTGTCAGTGTGGTTCAGCCACCTCTGTCCATCCAAACTGTTTTTATTTCTGTTTTTGTTTCTGCTTCTATTCATTTCATTTGCAGAATGCATAAATCAAACTGTAAATCAATGGTTAATGGATTAATAAACATAGCTTGATTAAAATTTACTTAAAATCAACATATTTCCTAGCCCTTCCTTGTCTACCCACTCATCACCCTTCGGGGTATTCTGGGATAAGACGAAGGGTGAAGCTCATATAGTAATAAGCACTTCACCTATTATTTTTCGAAGCCACTAAAAACGTGTGACTTGGAAGGTAGAAGGGGTAGAGAAGGAGGGCTTCTCATGGTGCTCAACGTCCTCCCTTTTGACCAACCTTGCATCCAGATGGTGACTTGTGGATCTATGGATGGTCTTAGTCCGATTGTGTTGAAATCCCAACACCCTCTCCTGGTTGAAGAGAAATATAGGTGCAAGGTAGTCACCTAGTCAGGCTATTATAGTTCAAGATCACAAATGGTACATGTCTAAAAATTTCTGATTAATATTTACTGATTTCATTCACAATGTTATGAACTCTATAGCATATTCATAAACCATTTAAGCAACCACCAAATATAACAAAAAAACAAAAGACATACATACCATACCATATAAATCAACCCAACTCAGTTCATGACGCTGAGTGAGCCAGTAAAATTTACAATTTACACCAAGTTAAACATCTGTAGTCTTTGAGGACATAATTCCTTGACTGCCTTAACCATGGGAAGTACTTGGGCTCAGCCCAGAAACTCATTGTGATGAGTACCACAGGAACCCCAAAGTAGTTGGCCATTGAGAGGAATTTCCAAGCGAAACGGGCAACGACCCCCACTAATTGAGTAGCACTCCCATGAGGAAAAAGCCAAGCGTTGTCTTTTGTCAGTCTTGGTGGCCAAGTGACCACCTGAAGAAAATAGGAAGCCATTAAAACCAAGGTCCAAAAATAATTACCACCATTTTGACATACAAATATGACACGATTGATCCCTCACGCTCTTCCTCACGCCCAAGAGGCGAACCACGACAGTATGGGTCATTAAACCAACATCACCGAGACCATTCTTGATGACCTTCTACACCATCAGAAGGCCACATAGCCTCTGATTCAGAGTCAGACCCATATCAGTTTGAACCAGATCTACACATGGAACCCTCAAGCCCCATGGCTGGTGCAAACCCAGATCCATTTTTCGATGTAGTAATTGCTAGTGGACCCATGTCCACACCACAAACCACCACCAATACCCTTGCAGGTGGCCCCAGCATGGTCATGCAAATCGTCATAAGCCAGCTACCACCACCCATATTAACTAGTCAAGTTGTCCCACCTGTAACACATGGGGGCAGTATGCCTTCAACCCACACTGTCCCACTTGGGATACATGGCGGAAGTGGCCCTTCCACCTACACTACCCCTCCTACCACATTTGGGGGCAATGTCCCATCCACAATGGTGCCATAAGTACCCCCAGTTATGCAGGTGCATCATGTACCTGCAAACCCCACCACCATGGCTGCCCCATATCACATCAACCTAGGGTCAAACCTTCCTTTCATGGCATGTCTCAACTTGCCTAACTTGGCTCGGTTAACAAATGACCCTATCCACCTTAAAACTTGTTGGCCTCCCATGCCAACCAAACTTCCCTCAGACATTCCCAAGTTTGAAGGGAAGGCATGGGAGTGCCCCCGAAACCATATCATGACATTTCATCTATGGTGCTCATCAAATAGCATTGTAGATGATTCAATCAGGCTAATACTATTCCAATGCACCCTCACAGGTGCTGTAGCCAAGTGGTACATTGAGATACCACAAGCCAAGTACCTATATTTCAACTCCCTGCATTCATGCTCCTGCAATATTTCCAAATCCTAGTGTTGCTTACCAAAACCAAACTCTGGACTATGCACGAATGATGTCCCAGTGCAGAGCCATGACTTCTTATGCACAACCTACGCCACCGTAGCAGGCCCAACCCTTGGATTGCCCAACATAGAAATACGTGAGACAAATTCCCACATTTGTGGCACCGGCACCAACCCAAATCTACTATGCACCACCGGCGCAAGCGGTTCATTCCCCCATCCCTGCTCCACCTGCTCCATTGGGACAGGTGTTTGCACAACAAAACTGTCCCAACCAGCTAGCCCCCAATAACCGATAAGGGAAAGCTAAAAATAACTGACCCCGGAACCAAGGCAACAATCAACCGCAGGGAGGCGGTCAAAAACCAAATCCTCCCAACAATGTCACGACAAACCAGCCAACCCAAAATCCTCAATGACCAAATGCACCAAGAGGCAATGCTCCGTTGTAGACAAACCAACCGTGCACACTATGTGAGGTCTACGGGCACTACACATTTGAATGTTCCTTCACGGGTCACGCTAAATAGGCCATTAGAAACGAGGTTCAACATGCCACCAATGCAATGGACCAAGCCCAACCCAACTCAGTACCATAAGGACCTCCTCCTATGGTGCTCCAAAATCCATTACCAGTCCAAGGATTGGTGGCAACCGCACCCCCTCCCCAACCCAATCCCAATGCTCCGGGGGCACCTCCCATGGCAGAAACAGGTGTCCACCACCTGCTAGCTATGACAAGTGAAGAGGTCAATCTACAAACAAGATGAAATCAGTATGGAACCAACACTGAACCCGCTAACACATCAGCAACATCTACGTCTAAAACAACCAATGCACCTCTTCAGTTATCCCCTTTTTCACGCCCTCCCATACATCGGGTTGCCAACAACGCCACGGCTAGAGCTGCTGTCAGCTATAGCATAGTGGATGATTTGGCCCAAACACATGCCGCCATGTCTACTCTTGAGGTACTCAAAACATGCCCAAAGCAGCGAAAAGACTTACTAGCCGCCCTCGGTGCTGTGGACCCCTCTGACTCCAAGTTGATCACATCCGACACGGAGAATGGAGAACCGTGAATGCCATCAACCATTTCCTTTCAAATCCCGGTGTCTATCTCGAATTTGGTTGTGCACCGGTGCATAATGGATGAGGGGGCATCCACGTGCATTATGTCTACCCTAGTCTGGTAAAAACTTGGATCCCCAATTCTGCAACCATCCTCCACAAATTTGTGGGCTTATGCTGGCCATCCCATTAAATCCCAAGGAATTCTCCCCCACGTCCCCACCACATTAGCCGAGAAGACAGTTTTGATTGACATAGAGTTTTTCAACGCTCAATTGGATTATAACCTTCTCCTCGAAAGAAGTTATATGTATGCCATGAGAGCCATAGCATCAAGTGTCTTTCGTCTCATGATGTTCCCCCACAAAGGGAAAATTGTGATGGTTGACCAACTGACTTATCATGATTTGCAAGGGCTAACAACACCTTCCAACATTATCCCTATGATCAACACCATTGATTCGCAAGGGCTAGCCGCAGCTACCAATGTTATCCTTACAGTTAACACCATGGTTGACAACATACTAGCCTCCCCATTGGTGAATGTGGGAATTAGGTTGTTTGTCAATACCACCATGACGAACTATTTCCCCTTAGTATCACCATTGACACCAAATGGGACTGTGGATTTGTGCATGCTCTCATCCAGCACAGGTGCACCCAAACAACAACTGTAGCCGCAGCCCCAACTGCAACCATAACACCGTCTACAACCGCAACATCAACAACATCTGCAACATCATCTGCAGCCGCAACATTATGTGCACCTACAACCACAACCTCATCCCCACTTACAACCATCAGGGAGTTATTTAGGATCCTCTCTAGCCCACACAATTCCCTTCCTCTTTCCCCCACCCGGTGTCATGAGTAAGCCGGTAATGGCCACCTTAAACTTACCCAAATTTACATTAGGAATTCCTATGTGGCCTCTTGATCCACCAGCTCAACCACCAATGCCCCAGGTAGTTTTAACCCCCATGCAACCTATTGTGGTCGAATCTCATCCTCCACCTAGCCCGCAAAAACCAACCACCACACCCACACCCACACCACCCCACCCAAAAAGAGCTAGGGGAAAAAACATGAAAGCTACCACTGAACCTCGAATGATCCTACCTTATGCCATCTGTGAAGTACAGGGCCATCCAACTAAAAACTGCCTTGAAATTCCTAGAATCCATGCACACCTGGACGCCATGGATACAATGGAAAACCTCCCCGTGGTTGAACTCTCAAGTGGGCCAATAGTCAGAAACAAGTCATTGAGAACAAACCATGCGTGCACCCTTTGTGGATTGTATGGAAACTATTCTCACCACTGCCAAGAATTTTTCGAGTTTTGAATGGCTTTAGCCAACCTTCATCATCATTCCCTTGAATCTGAGATCACCCTAATCGAAGAAGTTCACCCCCCATCTCCTTCTTTGGACACTATGTCCATTTACATGATGTCCAGTTCTACCGACCCTCTTGTCTCCACCACCAACGATGGTCCATTAGATTTGTCTCTTCGTTGCTTCTGCAATGATGAGGAGATACTTGAAGCCTTAAATTCCCTGGAATACCCATGGGATGACATGCACCATCACTCGTTCTTCCTCCCCGAATATCTCGTGTCACAGTTTGACCATTTTTTTTTGGAAACCAAATATTTCATTCATGGGAAAGTCGACTGGTTCAAAAACCCCATTCTGGCACCAGACACCTTCGAAGAAGAGAACATGGCCAACATCTTGTAAACCATCAAAATCAACATCTCAACCAATCTTGAGGTGGTTGAAGAAATCATGTTGGGGGCATCTTACTCCCCGGAAGAAGTCACCGCCTACAAAGCTCTCTTCCAAGAATTTTGTGACATCTTTTCCTGGTCTTACACTAAAATGCCCGGATTGGATCCATCCATCATGGAACAGCACATCAACACATGGCCCTATGTGTCCCCTGCACACCAAAAGCAACGGCCCATCCATCCTTCCAAAGCGGCCACGGTCAATGCCGAAATAGAGAAGCTGCGCAGAGCTGGCTTCATTTACCCCATTATGTACACCACTTGGGTTTCTAATCCTGTTCTCGTGAATAAAAAATAGGGTACCATCCACATTTTCACAGACTTCCACAATCTAAATGGAGCGTGTCCCAAAGACAACTTCCCAACACCCTTCATTGATCAGATTATTGATGCGTGCACCGGACATGAGGTCTTTTCCTTCTTTTCCTTCATCTACAACTTTTTGGATATAACCAAATACAGATCCGAAAAGAAGACCATTATATGACTTCATTCACAACCCCATGGGCCACATTTTCATATCGAGTAATTCCCTTTGGTCTAAAAAATGCTGGAGCCACCTTCCAGAGCGGCATGACATATTGTTTTAACGATCTAATCCATATCATATTGGTCTACCTAGATGATCTTACTGCTCGATCACCAAAACGAGCACAACATATGGATGACTTGTGGCAAGTGTTTTTAGGTTACTGCAAGTACAAAATTCACCTGAATCCCCTAAAGTGCATTTTTTGTGTCCCAACGGGCCGTCTACTCGGGTTCATCATATCCCACAAAGGGATAACGATAGACCCCCTTAAAGTTCAGGCTATCCTTGATCTTCCTTCACCAAAAACTCGGCACCAACTACAGAGCCTCCAAGGCAAGGCCAGCTTCCTTCCCCGCTTTCTACCAGAATATGCAACAAAATCCTATGGATTCATCTGCCTGGTTCACAGAAAAATCCCCTTTGTTTGGGATCAGCAAGCATAAGAATCGTTTGATGCATTCAAGGAAGCCTTGGATTTTGCACCATTACTATCAGCACTAGACTTCACCCGAGACTTCATTCTCTACGTGTCAGCCTTGGATAATGCCATTGCTTGAGTCTTGGTCCAAGAAGATGATTCTTTCCATGAGCATGTGATTTATTACATCAGTCAGAAGCTGACAGGCCCCCCACTACGATATTCACCTGAGGAGAAATTGTCCCTTGCCACTGTCTTCTCATCTCAAAATTTATGCCACTACATCATTGCAAACCATACTCATGTAGTGGCCAATTCAAACCCAATGCAGTACCTCTTAAGCCGATGCCTCCTACAAGGTCGCACGGCTAAGTGGGTAGTCGTTCTCCAAGAATTCGACTTAGAATTAATTTCCACAAAAATCACAAAGGCACTCACACTGGCCACGCTCATGACCGACTTACCCCCATTAGCTGCATCATCACCACCCAAGGATGACCTCCTTGATGATTTTCTATTCATCATATCCATGGAATACCCATGGTATGGGTACATCCTTCTATATTTATGAACACAAAATTTTGCAGCACACTTAAACCGTGAGGATATGCGATGCATCTGACATCAATCCATTTTCCACTTGCTGATTGGAGATGTTTTGTATCGTCAAGGCATTGATACCATCCTACGTCGTTGCCTCACCCATGATGAGGCCGAGACCATCCTCAATGAATGTCATAGTGGAGCCTATGGCAGCCGCCTTTCAGTCCTGGGAACCGCCCAGAAGATTCTACGCGTCGGCTATTTCTGGCCTTCTATCTTCATTGATTGCATAGAAGTAGTCAAGCATTGTCATATCTATCAGCTCTTTGCCCCAAAGGAAAGAATCCCCCCTGCAATATTACACCCCATAGTCATAGTTGGGCCTTTCTGCAAATGGGAAATTGACTTCATGACAATCAACCCTATCTCGACCAACAGTCATAAATACATCATTATGGTAGTCAATTACTTCACTAAGTGGGTCGAGGCCATGCCCACATTTGATTGCAAAAGTGAAACAGTAGTGCTCTTCTTCTTCAACCATGTTATTTCACTATTTGGTGTTCCTAAACAATTAGTCTCAGACCATGGAGCACACTTTCAAGACGCTGTTTGGGATGAGTTGTCAACCATGTTAAAATTCGAACACCAGTACTCATCTTCCTACTACCCCCAGGGAAACGACCAAGTTGAAGCAGTCAACAAAACCATCAAAAAAATGCTCCAAAGGATGGTGGGAAACCATAAAACCAACTGGCATCACATTCTATTCTCTACCCTATGGGCTTATCGCACATCCACAAAATCCGCAACTGGTTTCACTCCTTTTTTCTCTTCTGCAAAGTTGTAACACTCTAGCGCATGTTCTAACTGGATGACCCAAATAGGATGAGTATACACTGGTAGGGTACAGTCTTCAAATATCTTAGTCTCTATAATCTCTAGAGCCTGATCAATGCTTGGATACTCAGATTCAAAAGTGAAAGTGAGTAGAAAGATGTCTATCATAACTGGCCATGTAATCGTTCCTCTGCGCAATTCTGTCTCAGTGTACCAGTTCCTTGGGACTGTGTCTAAAGTGTGAATGAATAGGTGAACCCATTCATCCTTTGGAATGTCCAACCAAGTCTATTCACAAATCTTAATATGTGACCTAGGGTCACTTTCTCCTGTATATTTCTGCTTGAAATGCTCCTTGTCATTAGAGAATCTGATTGCCATCAATCTCTTAAAGTCATCCCATGATGCGATATTTTCTTTATGTGCATGCCACCATCTTGCAGGTGTGGCTCTTACTGCAAGGTCAATAGCTGCCATCCTTTTCTCATGAGGGATTTCCTGCTCAAACTGCTATAAAAAATCATTGACATCTGCTAAGCCATCAAACGATGAAATATCCTTAACCTCTGTGCCAATCAATCGTAGTGACTTAGTCATAAATGCACATCTGCGAGCTGAGACTTCGTAAAGTCTATTCTACCAATTTTTTAAACCAACATCCGAATCCGATGCGCATGAGCTGTCGCATCGCCAACTAATATTTCCTTCCATGATAGGATTAATATAATCACTTTGGTTAGCAGTCATATGATAGAAGCTCTCCATATTACGCACCTCTTCCTCTGCTTTGATAGGTTCAATGTATCGAGGCCCTTGAAAAGGATCCAACAGTGCGATGAATCGAATCTGTTTATCCTCAAAGGTCATTTGTCTTTTCTTTAAATCTATAACAGCCATGTTATCAATTTCCCAATCAATACCTAATAAACATGGATATGGTCTACTATCGCCAATAATTTCTATGACTTCAAAATATGCAAAGCTGCGAACTCCGTCGATATCAACTCGTACTTGCGGTAATCGACCCAGTGGCGATACCCTCTGCTGATTGGCTAGTCGCAGATGGATAGGTGATTTGGCTAACTTAGGGCTACCAATCTGTTCCCATGTTTGGTTAGTCAGAACATTTACCTCTGATCCTAAATCTAGGATTACCTCATCCATTTCAAACTCTCCAATTTGTGCTGTGAGTCTCATTTCTCTTCCTGTTCTTGTATGGCCCATACTATTATGAATAGCATGCTGCATACTACTCATAGAAGAAGACTGCTGATACTGATCTATGATGCATTGAAGCTCTCCTATGGCTTTCTCATTTCTTAGGAGTTTCAAGCACCTCCGCAGGAAGGATTGTACACTTCCTGTCAACTCATCTTCTTCGCACCTTCCCGATGTGGTAGCCTGTAATGTCTGCATAGGACTAACACCACAAGGTTCTTGCTGCGGTACACCCCTACGATGAAATATCTATGATCCTGATGGTGTAGGGTCAGTAAAGAAAGTTTTAGCTTGCTGAAATGATTCTTTGTTCTTCTGCAGGTCAAGTGGTGTAGATTTATCAATGGCTTTACGCACCCACTTCGGACCTGTGTTCTTTTCGTCATCCTACGATGTCCTACTAGTAGAAGCACCACTGCGAGTCACAATATTGACTCTTGGTTCTGGTTCTTTCTACTCAGTAGCAATAAGCTGAATATTCAGGTTTACTGCTGGCTTAGGATCCTTAATCTTGGCTATCAAGATAGGACATTATTCTATAGTATGATCATAGGACTTGCAATACTTACATGTGGTAGTAGGGTTCTGACAATATCTAGCATAATGTCCTATAGCTCCAAAGTTGTAGCAAACAATTGGTCCATGGCCACTGCCAAAACCTCCACCACGACCTCATCCTATGAATCCTCCACCACGGCCATCATGAGCCGGTTGATGCTGTGGACCTACTGATGGTCCTAATGTCTCTGACTGGACTCTGTAGAAGTCATTTTTTCTCTCTATCATGAGATCATAAGCTCTGCAATTATTTTCATCATGTCCTACTGACTTACAGAAGTTACAGTATAAATTCTTAGGAGTTTGTACATACTTCTGAAGTAAAGGGCATTCCTGTGGTCTATGTCCTCTTGTTCTACAGATTTCACACCATGGCCCTTGAGTCTGTACTAAGGGGTTAGGAGCCCCACTTGCTAGATACTCAACAAATACTGGACAATTATCTTTGGTATGGCCATTTCCTTTACACTTTGTACACCATAATTCTTGTTCAACCTCTTCTCCTTTCTTAATCTCATGTAGCTGTAACGTGAGATTGGCTAGCTGATTCTATAAGTTTGTCTTACCTGCACTAATCTCAGCTAGAGGTGAAGCCTCTAGTTTCATTGCCATCTCCAATGATTCATCCTGCGTATGGAGTTTCTGTTGCATTAGTGGAAGTCTGATATGAGGGAGGAGTGTTGCGATGAACCATTCCTTATGCTGCGATGGCGCAAACTCAAAACTAACTTGGGCTATAAGAGCTTTAAATTTGTGATCGAAATCCCATACTGACTCTGTGGGTAACTGTTTGATGTCTTTAAGTTCTGTGATACATTGTGACTCAGACTTGGGTTTCTTAAATTCCTTAATCATTGCGGTCCTGACCTCTACGAGTGTTCTGATCTGTGCTGATGTATACTTCATATACCATGTTAAAGCTCTTTCTCTAAGTGTAGTAGCCAACTGGACAAGCTTAGTTTTGTCATCCTTGATCTGTTTAATGGTCCATATAGCTTCACATAGGAACCAATGTTGTTCTGGGTCTTCTGCCCCTATACCCCTAAAGGTAGGTAATTTCATGTCATCCCCCATTCTGTTTCTACGTGGTGGATTCTGGTTTGCTATATTACTACCACTTGGTGGTGTAAATGTAGTATGTACTGTGTGTGAACTACTAGATGGAGTTCCCATGGGATTATTCTGAGTCCCGATCAGTTTCTATGGGGTATAAGGGTGGTAAGGGATACTCGCTGCTATTCTTTCTCTATTACTTTGACTCTGTTCTCTAGTACTGGCTGAATTGTCTTCAAAGAAGGAAGATCTGAAATCTACTTTATATCTTTTACCACTACGTGTACATCCAATTTATTCAGAATCACTCTCAAACTCTTGTGACATTACACTTACTTAACTTATTCATCTGAGAATATATCCAGTACTCCTTTTTCATATAATAACATCTTAAGGAACAAATTTAAAGAGTTTAAGTACTTACTGCGATATCCTTTGAAGAAGTACCTCTCTGCTTCGCTGAAACTCTTTCTTTGATCAACTGCAAACTCTATAATGAAGCCTTCCAGCAAACTCACAAGCTAGAAGTCTACTACCCATGAAATGGGATTATCTACACTCTTCATGGTGTAAATCAGCTCCGGTGTCCAGACAATGTTCCTTTTCTTGTGGAATATGTGCTTATCATTCAACTTTGACAACCAATCGTACAACTCATTTTCATACGTCACAAAAAATATCTCATGTAGGTCTGTGAAGATATGTTTTTGTAACCAGTCCTCTGTACTAAGCCTAGGACTCTTGTTTTCTTTCACAGCAAATTCTCTTTCCTTAGACTCAACCCACTGGTTAAGTTATTCTTTAGTAGGATGCCAACAGAACATCAGCTCTTCAATTTGATCAAAACCGGTGATGGAACCATTTGTTGGAATTTCTCTGGGCAGCCTTAGGTTTACTTTATTGTACCAACAAAACCCCTAGCTCACTGGCCCTTTTAGTGACAGACTACAGAACGACCTGAAGTCTCACCCGAAATGATCCTAGATGGGGTGGCTGAAGAATCATGTTTCCTCAACCAGGTTCTGCAGCATCCTAGGTTCTCTTGACTCTTGATAACCAGCGGGGTCTCTCAGTAAGGGTTGTTTCTCTCTTCATAGCTGACTCTGCTATCAGACTGGCTCTTATCGCATTGCAGCTTCTAGGACGATGCGCAAACCTACTCTTCTGCTGATCTCTTAACCTGCGATATCTCACACCGCAACTTCTCCTACAGTACGATATCGCCTTTCTATGCCGTGATATTTCCTATAGTAAGACTTAATATGCTCATCAACTCTCGAGGTCCAGAGGCTTCCTCTCTGGGTATACTAGCTCAGTTAATATTCATTAGGGTGTTGAACAACTTCACTTAAACTTCTACATTTTAACATGCTTAACATCAATGACACTCAACTTGCTGAACTAAATATACAGAAGTCACTTAACACAGTAACTGTTACTGTTGTGAATCAAGCACTGATAAACTCATATAAAAAATACTTAACACATTCAACTCGCATTTAACCTTCTATGTTATTGTAAACTGAGGATAGCATACATACATTCATTCACTGATAAGCAACGTTCATGTAACGAATAACAGATAGAAAATAAGTATAGCACAATCACATGAAACAGTCACACAACACACGGATTTTATGTGGTTCACTTCCAGGGAGGAAGCTACGTCCATAGGAACTGTGTTTATATTATATCTGGAAAGAGTAACACAGTTCTACTGCAACCTATTATGCAGCTCGAGATCTTTTGGGAAAATCCACGCACTCAGCTGGGATCCCTTCTCTCTTAGATCTCTTCTCTTCCTATTATGCTTTCTTCTTACAAAATATTCTTTCTCTCTCTCTCTCAATCCCTGTGGATTGTTACATTCATGCTCAAGGATTCAACCATTGGTTACAGTAAGATAACTACTGACTAAATACAAAACTAGAGCTTGACTCTTTCTCAATATCTTACAATACAGATGACCAATCAACTAGCTACTGGCTAACTGGCTAACCATCTAACCTTCCATAATACAAAATACATGCTTAAATAGGTGGCCCGAAGGTCTCAACCTGATACAAAACTGTGGGCCTATCCCAACAGTAACCCAAAACCCTAACTGTGATAGTCGTCCTTTCTATACTTTGGACTACCGCTTACTGGTCACACTGCAGCTTTCTGCAGTCTTCCGCGATCTTCGGCGCTGATTTTTCTATTTATGACGGTAGCTGAGCCCTCCTGTCTTCACCGCTGCCTTAAGTACAGTGGTTGAGCTCTCTTCTCAGCCGCTTCATGTACTATTTCCTTTGACTTCTTTGCTCCGATGTAGCAGCTTTTCCTATAGCTGCGGGGCCCTGCTCCAACATGGTAGAAGAAAAAGACCAGGTTTTGGGGCCTGACATGGAAAGGATAGCAGACCTTTCCATTCAAGAGAATATGTCGACACTATCAAGCCTTTCAACATTAACAATCGACATCCATAAAGTATTGCAAAGTTGGACAGAATTCCAACATTAGCTGGCAGTGATAGCAGAAGCAATTCTAAAAGTTTGTGTACAGAAAATACTAACTATCATACTTCACAGCCCATAAAAGGATAAACAAAGAAATAACTACTTTAAGACAGCCAAATAATTTTTGAGTACCTACCTTGTTCTTCGGAATGAAGAACAATTTTGTTCGTGGGGGAGATGTTGCAGGAGCTAGTCGACTAGTCGACTAAGTTGATCGGTCGACTAATTAGAGATTAGGTAGGCCACCTAAGGTCGTGTCAGTTGAAAGAACCGATAGGTAGTTATTTGTAATTTTTTTGTAAATAATATATATTAGGCTGTTGAGCCAGATGAGAACTTGGTTCAGTTCTATGTATTGTATGGACTCTTCTATTATAATATAATCTGTTATTCCTACATCTGCATTCTTGTCTCTTGTCTCTTGTCTCTGATATGTCTGTATGCTTTTAAATGTGTATTATTGATAACCCTTCATGATCTATGAGATTAAAACACTCTTCAATTCTATAAATTATACTAAAATTTCCGAACTTGAATTGATTTACACAATGACTTCTCGGACTGGGCAAATAAGGGGTTTCTTCTGGGAAATTTTGCAGGAAAAAGGAGTGAGAAGTCGACAGAAAAATAATATATATCATACATGGAATTTCCTCTCCCCTAAAACATTTATATCTAGTGCCATTTAGGGTTCAGAGTCTGCACTACGGAAACCTACTACCACGCTTCTAGGCAGCCAAACTGTGAAACTAAGGAGAGTAGTTCGGTCTGTTTTAACTAGGGGATTCTAGAAAATTACAAAGGTTTGTTCCAGAATTAATATATCATAAATAAATGTTCATTAATTTTAATAACAGATCAGAGGCAAATGAAACTATTCTTCAAGTTGTAAAGGTGAGACTATCTCGTTGGGCAGCTCACTAGCTCCATATTCAAGCCTTTACAAATAGGGTAAGGGTAAGGGAAATTAGAATTATTTGTTTTGGACTTGGGGGACTTATATCTGTATTTTAGTGACTCATCAGAAAAATAATGGAGTTATTTGGAGTCATACAAGTCAAAATATGGAAGTTACAGTAAAATTAGTTATTTCCAAATGCAAATCTAGACTAGGTTGACTTAAAATGAATAAATCTCAGCCATTTCGAATCAGATTGGAATAAAAATTTCAGAGAATGTTTATGATATAATATTACAGCAAATAAAATCAAAATAACTCTCATCAATTAACTATAACACTCTCTTCAACATTGTGCATAATTACAATGTATTTTATTGACATAATACAAGGAAGGGCATGGAGGTTTGAACCCTTAGATATTGAAAAATATTGGACTTGTTAATGAAAAATGATGTATAGTAATGGATGGATGTAGGCTGCTAACAAATCCTCAATCAACTTAGAGAGGCTGCTCCATATCTCCAATGTAACCTGCAATGAGAAGGGGAGAAGAGGGGAAGACGAGAGAGGGAATGTGAACCTTGGGGCGCATCTCCCAAGAGCCCGAGGCACAACACTCAGCGAGGAAGCCTTATATTCATAAAAATAAACATAATAAACATCCAAACTAAGAAATGGAGCTCTAATTCTCTTTAAATAAACCTGGGTGACTTGTTGAGCAAGTCAATCACTTGTTAAGTAAGTTACCACTTGCTAAACCCTAACCCAAGACACAAATTCTCCGTCCTTGAGTAAATTATGTTACAGAGAAAAATTCCTATGGCTTGGGGTACCACAATAGACAAAGTAACCACATAAATCAATCCTTTCCAATATTCAAGAGAAACCAAACATCTAACACTAGAGGATCTCGATACATACCTTATTCCAGATAGTTGATGTAGATCCCCGTTGAGCTTTTCCACTCTCGCTTGTATAAGTAATTTGCTATCTCAACATTCAGCAAACAAGACAAGTATGCTATATATAATTGTGTTATACCTACTCTAACATATATAATCAAAAACATATAAGCATTTAAAATCATCCATGGATTCAATACTCATTTAAATACACATTATTGGACAGGAAAAGATATTTCTATTAATATAAAACAAATATTACAATAATGACAACCTCTATTGGCATGTCTGCGAATCATAGAAACTGAGTCCTCCACCTGGGCTTCCACCACTGCAATCCTCCATCTCTCGATAGCAAGATCACAAGCAAAGGAAATCTTGGGAAGAACACAAAGTGCTCCAAGGGACAAAGGGATGCAGAATCAAGTATAAGCTTCGACAACAATGGACTATAGTTCTCTTGCTCTTCAATTACTCTCCCTTCAATGTATCCAAAGGGTTCCTTATATAGTGCTTCAATGGGGTAATGGAAGGTCAAATATGAGCAATCTCAAGGCATATGGAAGGCCAAGAGACAAATGATTCGGATCCACATCAAGGAAAACTCCAAAACTATATGTCCTTTTGCACACATCCTGATGTACGCGGGTTTAAGGGTCAAATCCACGTATATACGCGAGAATAGGTTTAAAAGTCACAGATATCAAATAATACATCCTTTTAGGGGATCTTGGAAACATCAAAGATAAAAAAATGGTCCATGGGGTCCAAAGAGTCTGCATAGGGATAGGGAAGGCCATAAAGGTGGGATCCACCATGTGTGGTAAAATCAGCTATAACAGATGCACCCTAATGTGTGAGGTCTGAGGGGTCATACAATGGCCAAAATACATTATAAGTCCATCCTAGAAGTGGAGTGATGAGTAACCAAGTGGAAGAACAAGCCATCCAATAGTACAATACAATAATCAAACTCTACACATAATTGCAAGTAGATATAGCAGTCCCGGATACATAAGAGTACAATGGCCATGAATAGGCATGATACAAAATATGACATGTGTGGTCATTGCCACGTACAATATAGATAGATCAGAATATCCATGATGAATATATACAAAGGATCATGATCTTCATGAAAGATGAAGATATATAATGGATCAAGATCTCCATAATGGCTAGAAACATCTGACATAGACTGGAATCAAGTCACGAGAGCTGAAATCTCATGAACACTGGCACGATCAAGGAGATGGCATATATGAAATGCCACCAATTTGGAAGGTCTTCTACACAATCCGCTACGAGTACATGTCTTACTATGCGAATAGAGGTGTCGAGGTTGAACATAGTAGTCCATCATCTGATTACCGGTCATTGATGTATACCGTTAGCAGATGCAAGATACCCCACCGATAATGAAAATGGGAATAAAGGTACTAGAGTGAAAACTAACAAGTGTGAATAAAGGTGTTGAGGTCAAACACTTGAAAGGATCCATTGATCAGGGGACATTGATGTATTCCCAAAAACTGTCGATGGCAAGAGAACCTGCCACTAATGACTGCAAGTTTCAAGGCACTCAAAATGACTCTAGATTCTTATCCCATAATAAATGATCTAAATTCGATGGGATGAAATCTGCTGGAAGGAGGGAATTAAGGCATCCCCCATCATCCAACACGAGGTACTCAACAAAGCTGTATAATGTGGAAGGACTCGATCATAATGTGCATGAACCATTATCTGTACTGGGAATGGCCGACATGCAAAGTTAAGATAACTGAGGAATGGATGACTCAGGTTTCAAATTCCTTCGAACAAGAGCATAAATGCAAATGGTGACTAAATGTAGGCAGCATAGACTCGATATACAAAACTGGGACGTCCTTGCGACACAGGAGGCATCGACAGAGGCTCCATAGGGACTGAAATCTTAACCAATCGGTGGAGATAAAATCAGAGAAACGAGTACAACTCCTAAAGTCAAACTATCAACCCAACCAATAGATGTGATATACAGTGCTCTGTTCAAAGGCGACACGACTCGACTGTTGCCAAAGATAACATCTTTTCTTGTCCGCCTTTTTGGTTTTTTTTTTTTTTTTTGGACTTTTTCAAATATTTTGAAAAGCTTGAAAAAGAATAAAAGTGCTTTATAGTTATAGAATGGGAGGAGACGAGTGTCAATGGGAAAACAAACTAGTTCCAAGCAGTGAAACATACCTATGCTCAATGTAAGGACACATGTGTAGGATAACAACACTCGAGGGAAAGACCCCTCTCGGTAAAAAATGGGGAATCAAGCTGCAAAAGATATATAAAATGGCTCTGCATGGCTAGACACGAGACAAGCTCAGGCTATATGGTTGATAATCAAAGTTAGGGAAGCTGGCATAAGGCTTAATGAGGCAGGCAACACTCATTATAATGCAATTACAACTTGACATAAGAAAGTACTGGGGGAAGAAGGCTAGCAAAAAGATAAAGAGGAGTATGAGGCTCTTTTACAACGACATGGAAATACTATACAAAGGAATCCCACACCCTGAAGGAAAAAAATATCAGCATGGGCACCAAATGCAAAAAATGAGCTAACTAGGGCACCCATGTATGGCCAAGCTCTACCATTCACATCATGTCACTTCTAAAATAGCAAGAAGGTTCTGTAACAAGATAGAATGGGTTCGTACCTAAGGTTATCATGAAATGGTCATAAGGTCATGCAAAATGCAAACGGATATGAAATCTAACATATATGCCATTTTAGACATAATACCTAAAATCAGCACAAACGAGTCAAAATGATGGTCGAAACGATGCTCAAAACAGTCTCCTACATCTTTAGATTAGTCCAAAATGGTCTAAAATAGTTAGAAACGGTTCAAAACTATAGAAAGGGGGGAAAATTTTTCAAAAATTTCAAAAATTTCCTATAAATAGTAAAAAATTCAAAAATTACATATCATTTGAAACTTTTTACCCATTTGAGCTCAGAACTTCAAACACAAATTCCAAGAGCTTCGTCCATCGAAATTCGACACCGCTTGTTCCAGGTAACTCATCATGTCCTCCTCTTCCATTTTCATGTAAATTTTATCAATTTCCATGGTCAATTTTTTACTTTTAGGCCAATCTAGATTAGTCTTCTCAGCCCATGTAGAAATCAAGGTTTTTTCTGCGTATAGGGCTGGCTATACGCAGAAAAACTGCCCAAACCTGCGTACATACATGGCTGTTTTGCAAACAGTCACATATGCAGCCACGCACATGATTTTTTAGGTTGAATAATGACAAAAAATTATTTTTAATGTGCATGATGGTCCTAGAATGGAGGGAGAGGGAACATTGAGACGTAGAAGAGGCTGTACAGGGTGATTTGATGGCTCAACAAGCTTTTTGTACATATGGGCTATACAATTTTTGGTGTCTTGGTAGCCTAAGGGACAAACCAAGACTGTTGCAGATGCTAGTAGACTACTGGGATCCAGACTTAGAGTATTTCCATATTGACGGGATGTCCCTCACTATAGAGGTGGAGGACATATATTTCATTACAGGATTGTCCCGACGAGGAGAGGTGGTGAACCTATGCTCTCGCGGGCCTAGAGGTGGCCTCACCATTGATGAGTATATTGCAGTATACTTTTTTCTAGACACGAAAAAGGTTGGGAGTCAGATCCCAACAAAGTCCATCTAGGTACTAGGCCTAAAGGTGATACTACTGGAACTTTGCAGGATAGTTGGGCTAGAATCACTCCACCAGGCCTCACAGCCATTGATGTTCTATGTAGTGGAGTGCATGAGACCCACAGTTTACGATTGGAGTATTATGCTGTTGAGTAACATGAAGCAGCAGCTCATTGAATGCAAGATGGGCAGGGTATGAAACTTCAGTTTCGGCAGTATACTGAGCATGTTCTTATTCAAGCGTGTTCCGGGACTAAGCCCTATAGTTGATGTTCCTCCTCATGGGGTTCAAGATCCGACCCAACAACATTGGGCAGATGCTATGTGCAGACTAGGTGGAGGTAGGGTGTCCAACCCCTACCCAGCTGATTTCTTTCCATGGTGGCAGCGACAGATTATTTCTGTTGATGATTACCCTTATGCAAGGATAGATTTTTGGGGAGATCCTGACATGCCCCTACCACCAATATCAACATATGGTGATATTGGTAATGAATCCCAACCCTCTTTTTAAGTTTTTTGAATTATTAATTTTTTTTGTGTTTTTTGATATATAGACTCAAAAGACATGTTTTGGTGTGATGACACATAGTGACAACCTGTCATATGTATGCAAATGTTGGACCACGGTGGCGTAACGGCTTCCCTCGTCATAGATGGAGGGGAAGAGGAGATGATATCATGGGTGTGGATGTGGAGCATATGCTCCAAAGAATCCACACAAACTTTGTACGACTGGCAAACAGATTACCCATGGTGCAAGTCGAGGACTTGCCTAAGGCCATGCAGCGTTAGGTGGTTGGGGTACCACGTGCATGGGTTCTATTATTTCGACGACTAGAAAGAGCCGTGGTGTGCTACCATGATTAGAACCTCCCTCCTCCTCCACAGGCTTAGAGACTTGAGAGTGATTCATTTTTATACTACTATGTATTTTATTTTGGCAACTCGGAAGCCCCAATTTTGTATTATGACACTTATGTATTATGACGTCACATTTTGGATGTTTAATGAAATTTTTTTATGATGATCGATTTTATTTATTTACATGTGTGTAAAAATGTATGTTTGTGATGTGCTTATGGTATATGAAACAAATGCAAATCTAACACATAGTTAGCATATGAGTCAGGAACTTGATTATAAATTCTTGAAACATGTATGTATGTTATGTTGTCAAATCATCGTTCTAACAATCTCACACGTAAGAATCTTTGTAATAATGTCGGATTCCTAACATGATACAAGCCATTAAGCTATGATAATACTAACTACGAATCAAGATGTACCTCAAGAGAGAGAACACCATGTGAAATGGCATCCTATAATAACTCGATAATGACACTATACTCAACAACCTTGTTCAAAGAAGGCTGTAAACATACGCCTCCTGAAGACAGTACCTGACCCGTACGAGTATAAATCACCGAAGCAACAGAGGCTGAGTGTTGAGCATGGCGGCTAGCACCATCAACAAATCCTATGTAAAAGGAAGACTCCATTGACATCTACAATAAGAAACGAAAGCTAATCAACAAACCCGATCACCATAATAAAACTTAACTATGCCTACAAGTATCCAACCTAGGAGAAATTACGAGAAGTTAGCACATTCTATAATTTTGAATAAAACCTTAAATTAAATGCCTTAAAAATTTCATAATTCAATTTATTAAGAAGCAAAAACATTTATACCTTTGACCAAAGTTTTGTGCATGAAATTAAGGTTTTATGGATCAAGTATTAAGGTTTATGGAGAAAACTGGAAGGTATTTAGATGGTAAAATAAGTAAAAAATGGTGCCCAACATCTCCCCCAAGAGGAAGCTGTTGCATGTCCTCATGCACAAAAAGTATTTCCAAAAATTTGACCCTGCTTATATCATGAACAAAATTTTGTTGCTGAACCTCTACTTCTAATCCTCTAATGTACCTCCTGTCTGAGATGATGCATCTATACAAGTTTGAGATGCATAAAGGACTTTCATTTTTTCATACTTGGTTTTGTAAGTCTTCTTTTGTTTATGCCATTTATATGCATGCTTGGAGATTCATGCCCTTTGAACTTTAATCTTCCTGTTCTTTTATTTTAACTTCTCATTCTTCAGTTCTAATTCTCTTACTTCTAGTTTCAACTTCTTAATCTTTTTACTGATTTTGGAAGTTTTCTTCTTTTCCATATTCGTTGAAGGCTGCTCAGAATTAGTGTCCATTCCCAATTCTTCATTCTCTTGCATTGAATCTCCCTTATTTTCTTTTTATATAGTTTGTTGCTCCAAGAAAGGAGAAGCTTGATCATTTGAAATTTCCTGTCTTGGATGCTTTTTCTCTTCTTTTTCTTGCTATTCCAAGAAAAAATTAATTTTTTTAGTCTGCTTTATCACTTCATCTAAAATATTTTCAGTTTCTTGGGTATCTTTTTCTTCATGGACTTGCCCTATCTCACCTGTTGGACTTCTTGACTTTCCAAGGATTGCATGTATTCATACTATTTTTGCTGGTTTTCATCATCGTCTTCTAGTGCTGACTTATTTCGAGCTTGCTGATGTTTCCTTGGATTTTTCTTATGAGTGGTGAATATTTGATCTTTCTTTTGGAACTATATTTCTTCTTTCATCATGCTCCTGGTTCTTATTCTTCTTTGAGGCTGTTTTGAGCTTGCTGCCTTAGAGTTATCTTCATCATCTGTGATCATCAACACCTCTTTTTCTTTGTTTTTCCCCTTAAGGAGTTTTGAGCTTGTTGCTTTGGGGTTCTGTTCTTCATCCTTGAGGTATTTTATCATCAACGGTTTGTCTTCTTTCAATCTTTCTTCAGGCAGTTCTTCTAGTTCTTCAAACTGATTATGAATTATAAATTCTTGCCATGTCAGGTTTTGCTTCTGTAACTCATATGTGATGATTATTTTGATGAGATCATAATGGAAAAGGCTTGTTAATTTATCTTCTACATGCTTTTGAACAGCCTTAGCCATCTTGGAAATGCTCTCTAATAAAAAATGGGGCATGTTAATCTCACAATCACCCCTAAAATGCTGCATTAGCTTGATATGATAAAGATATACAATGCTAAATTGGCCTTCACAGGTGATGAATATTTGGATGATATATACTATTTCATCCCAGGGATGGGTTCCAATCCACTGGTGTAAATTAGACCTTAAGTTTATGTCAATCTAGAGTTTGTAAGACTTAGAGGCATATCCCAAATATAGAGACTCGGAGCTAGACTTAACTGGAAATTCAGTTTACTTATAAAATAAATCTATTGAATGCTAGAATGCTGTAACTTTGAAATGCAAAACCTCCCTTACAGAAGCAACTTCATTCGATCTTTTAGTTTAACCAGCAATTCATATATGAAATATTCTGAGATAAAAAATACTGAACCTAAATCTGAAAAATAAATCACAATACAATGCCTAATATCTCACTGTTGAAAGAAGACAATCATTGATCTCCTTTACAAGAAGACAATTCACAATGTGTAACTATCTTCAGCAGTTCGATATCGAATAAGCAATGCAATTGAAATCACTCCTATAGCGTTTAACCATTTAGATAAAATAGCTCATAACCCTATTCATATAATCTAACTCGTTCTGCAATGTATGAGTAATCAATAAACAAAATCAACTTTTACAGGATTCAACTAAAACATACCACACGCAACGATGCAGAAATATGTGTGCAGACTTGGAAAAGGGGGCCCTTCAATGATTTTATTACACACACAAATAAAATAACAGAACTATAAAACTCAATCGCATTCACCATATAGAAATGAACATACACAGTAATTTATTGAAGCCTCAGTCTTTATTTCAAAATCGTATGTCTATTATCCCAGTAGTTTTTTTCCTCTGTCAAATCAAATACTTATACAATTCTTTTAAAAACTGAAATGCTACAAATATGGAGACTCATAATGATATGCTCCTAATATTTCTCTCGACCCTCAATATCCTCCATCAGATCCATCAAAATAGGCAAAATCGAAACTGTCCTTTTTTCATGCTAAGTGGCAGCACACTGGTGGTCGTCTTTGACTGGCATTGACTCGACACCTGTGAAAGCCATATCATAGGTTCATTCAAAATTTAACCATACTTGGACATCGAGGATATTCCCTCCATCTCTTAGTTTGTGCCCAGCTGGCCTGCAAGTATCCAACCTAGGAGAAATTACGGGAAGTTAGCATATTCTGTAATTTTGAATAAAACCTTAATTTAAATGCCTTAAAAATATCATAATTCAATTTATTAAGAAGCAACAACATTTATACCTTTGACCAAAGTTTTGTGGATGAAATTAAGGTTTTATGGATCAAGTATGAAGGTTTATGGAGAAAACTGGAAGGTATTTAGATGGAAAAATAGGTAAAAAATGGTGCCCAACATCTCCGCCAACAGGAAGCTGTTGCACGTCCTCATGCACAAAAAATATTTCCAAAACTTTGACCCTGCTTATATCATGAACAAAATTTTGTTGCTGAACCTTTGCTTCTAATTCTCTAATGTACCTCCTATCTGAGATGATGCATCTGTAAAAGTTTGATATGCATAAAGGAATTTCAGTTTTTCATACTTAGTTTTGTAAGTATTCTTTTGTTTATGCCATTTATATGCATTCTTGGAGATTCGTGCCCTTTGAATTTTAAGCTTCCTATTCTTTTCTTTTAAGTTCTCATTCTTCAGTTCTAATTCTCTTACTTCCAGTTTCAACTTCTTAATCTTTTTTATTGATTTTGGAAGTTTTCTTCTGCTCCATCTTCATTGAAGGTTTCTTAGAATTAGTGTCCATCCCCAATTCTTTATTCTCTTTCACTGAATATCCCTTCTTTTCTTTTTCTATAGTTTTTTGCTCCAAGAAAGGAGAAGCTTGATCATTTGAAATTTCCTGTCTTGGATGCTTTTTCTCTTCTTTTTCTTGCTGTTCCAAGAAAAGATTAATTTTTTTAGTTTGCTTTATCACTTCATTTGAAATTTTTTCAGTTTCTTGGGTATCTTTTTCTTCATGGACTTTGCCTATCTCACCTGTTGGACTTTCTTCTTGAATTTCCAAGGATTGTATGTATTCATACTATTTTTGTTGGTTTTCATCATCCTCTTCTAGTGCTGACTTATTTCGAGCTTGCTGATGTTTCCTTGGCTTTTTCTTATGAGTGGTGAAGATTTGATCTTGCTTTTGGAACTGTCTTTCTTATTTCATCGTGCTCTTGGTTCTTATTCTTCTCCGAGGATGTTTTGAGATTGTTGCCTCAGAGTTATATTCATCATATGTGATCATCAACACCTCTTTTTCTTTCTTTTTCCCCTTAAGCAGTTTTGAGCTTGCTGCTTCAGGGTTCTGTTCTTCATCCTTGACGTATGTTATCATCAACAGTTTGTCTTCTTTCAAGCTTTCTTCAAGCATTTCTTCTAGTTCTCCAAATTGATTATGAATTATAAATTCTTGCCATGTCAGGTTTTGCTTCTATAACTCATATGTGATGATTATTTTGAGAGCCCACAATGGAAAAAGCTTGTTAATTTATCTTATGCACGCTTTTGAACAGCCTTAGCCATCTTGGAAAGGCTCTCTAATAAAAAATGGGGCATGTTAATCTCACAATCACCCCTCAAATGCTGCAATAGCTTGATATGATAAAGATATACAATGCTAAATCGAACTTCACAGGTGATGAATCTTTAAATGATATATACTATTTCATCCTAGGGATGAACCAACCAACTCCTTGGTACTCCCTTCTTCCATTTCACTGAACGTTCCCTTGACCTGCATACAAAGGGTATCCATGCCTTCTCCTTGAATTGTTTGGTTTTAAAGAATCTCTCTCCCTACTGTGGTAAGCCAACGATCTGTGCCAAAATATCTTCAGACAGTCTAAAATTCAAATTTCCTATTGTATCCCTCTCTCCATCAAATGATTCAGCAAAGGATAGGATAACATTGTCATTGTGCCCATCAAACTTTTCAAAAAAAGACACCCACTGTTTCCTCTAAAGAATTTCCATACATTTCTCATGAATAAGAGTGGAATCAAATTTCTTTGGTTCCAATCTAGATACCATTTTGCAAATTTAACAGGAAAAGAAACATGAAGCAGAAAACCCCAGATTTGCAATTGGCTCTGTAAACGTTTTCCTATTCCAAAACAGTCCTCTGAATCTAGAATTTCTATTGATCTAGCAAATTCTTTTGGCAAAAGATTCAAGTTTTACCTCTCCTCTGGCATTGTTACTTCAATATTTCTCCTGTGCATATGCATTCTTCAAAAAGTAGTGCCCACATCCTTCCTCTGTGATACACTTTTTCTTTTCCCTCATTGTGAAGTATTGTCCCTGTACGCTTTTGTAATGTACAACAATCAGGTCTGTAGGTAGAAGAGTGAAGCTTGGGAAATTATCAAAGCAGAATGACCATTTTGATATACAATCCTAGTGTCATAAATTTGCAGTGCGAATTTCTATGCACATGAATATTTTTGTGGGAGAATACAACTATGATTCCCACATCCTTTGCAATAATTATCTGAACATGGCACTTATCCAATGTTCTATGATCCATCTTATATATTTCATATACTTTTTTTTAAACTTAATGCATAATGCACTAGTATCTTTGTCCTGGAGTATATAAATGAAAACATAAAAGCATTTGAATTCCATTGTTTTTGAAAAAAAACATTTCTCTTCCTGTTGAGAAGAAAAACTTGCCTATAGAATGCAGTTTCAGTTTTGATCAATTGAGATTTGATTCTGAGATTGATTCTGACCACCATTTTGACACCTAGGGTAGGATAATGAGAAGTGAATGTGATGCTGGCATGGATTGTGAAGGTGATAGAGTAGACAGTCAAGCTTATGAGGATAGGTAGATATGTCATTACTTAAAAACAAAGACTCATGCAACTTTTAAAGCATAAAAATTAAAATCCTTACAGACTTTGCTTGATATCCCTTTGTGCTGTTCTTGCTGCTTGATGTAGCTGGTCTGCTTATCTATTTGAAAAGAAAATTTGCAATTTGTTTCTAGTTCAGACATGTCCTTCTGATGTCTTCTCTTAAAAATGTCTACCATCTCAGGTCCCTGTGCAAAAATTTTAATAGAAATGTGCTTCTTTTCAGGTCCCTTCTGCTGTCTTCTGATGCAATGTCTCAAATTCCTTCTGCTAGACTGGAAGTTAGGTCCCTTTGCATTTGGAGAAGGCTTGGAGGGTTCCAATAAAAAAAATAGAAAGCATGAAATGCTTATTCCCCTTACAGGCCTATTTATTGACTTGTCCTCAAGTAAAAAAAAATCTTTATTGTGCAAAAAAAAAACTTCCTATGAGACATGAAATTACTGATGCCAAAAAGTGAAAATGTTTTTGTGAATTTTCAATGTCCAAGTAAACTTGGTTTTCCAAGGAAAATTCAAGTTTATGATGTGCCATTTGCCTGGTTTTCATAACTAAACTCCTTTTTTTTTGTTTTTTATCAAATCAGAAAATGGCTAAGAAGAAAGTGAAGGAGAAACACCAGTGTGTTTATCCAGCACTTCCATCTCCCTTTTCTGTGAAATATGCTGTATGAAATATTCTTTGTTGATAGGTTTGGTGTAGAGTTTTAGCCGATGTCCATTGACCACAAATGTACGTGCTTCATCATCGATTGTTTGGAGTTTGACTGAGCCATTGTCATATACCTATGCAATCTCACATGGACCAAACCAATGAGTTGTGAACTTGGCTTTGAAGTCTTTGAATTTTGAATCAAACAATAAGGCCCAGTCACCAATGTGAAATTGTTTCTTTTTGATAAACCTGTCATGCCATTGGGCTCTCTGTTGTTGTATCAAAATATTGTGTTCTACTGCAGCCTGTCTCATCTCATCTAATTGATTTAATTGTAGTATCCTTTCTTGCTGTGCTTCAAAAATATTCATCCCCAAATCTGCTGCTAACTTAAAGGTATGAATTTGAAATTCTATTAGCAAGAGGAATTGCTTACACAGACAAGCTGATAAGGAGAAAAACCAGTACTATTTTTCCAAGTGATTCGGTATTCCCATAAAGCTTCAGTAAGCTTAGCTGACCAATCCTTTCTATGCATTTGGATAGTTTTAGTGATGATTCCTTCCAAAGTTTTGTTTGTAGATTCCACTTGGCCATTGGCTTGTGGATGGTAAGGTGTATATTTTATGTGCTTAATCTTGTACTTTGCTGCTATCTCCTGCACCAGTTTAGAAGCAAAATGTGCACCCTGATCAGTGACAATCTCTCTAGGAACCCCAAATCTAACAAATATTTCTTCAAAAAGAAATTTTACCACTGTTTGTTTTGTGTCTCTTGGTAATGGTTTGGCTTCCACCCACTTTGTAACATAGTCGGTACATACTAAAATGTACTTCTTTCTTTGTAATGGTGGATTAATCGAACCAATGAAATCAAGAGCCCATTTTTAAAATGGTTCTATTAGGATTTGTGGTTGGAGTGGCATTTCATCATATCATACTAGCCATCCCATCCATTGACAAGTATCACAGCTCCTAACATACTTCTTAGAATCCTTGAAAATAGAAGGCCAGTAATACGCCAAATTGAGTATCTTGTATGGTGTTATTTTCTCTGCAAAATGGCCACCACACGGTTCATCATGACATGCTTTCAAAATGTTTAAAACTTCATCTTTTCATACACATCTCCTAATAATTAGATCATATCCTATGTAAAACAGATCGCCATTGACCCATTTATGTCTAGCACTTTGTTTAATAATATTTTTCTTTTCTTTGGATGGCATAGATGGAGGTAGCTGTCCTGATGATAAATAGTTGGTGACATCAGCATACCAAGGAGTGATAACTGAAATTGCAAACAAGTGTTCATTAGGGAAACTATCTAAAACAGGAACAACCTCAACAGAATTGTGTAAGCGAGACAGGAAATCTTCCACTTGATTTTCTTGTCCAGGACGATCTAAAACAATGATATTGAATTCCTGCATTAATACTAACCATCTGGTTATCTGACCATTAGTAATAGACTTATTCATCAAATATCATAAAGTAGAATGATCTGTGTGGACAAAATTTTTGTAGCCAGTAATGTAATGACGGAATTTGTTCACAGCATGAACTACTGCCAACATCTCCTTTTCAGTGATTGTATAATTCAATTCTACAGGTGTTATATTTTTGCTGATAAAATAAATAGCATAAGTCATGGTATGCTCTTTTTTTCCCAAATAGGCCCCTATTGCAGTATCAGATGCATCAGTAGAAATATGGAAGGGAAATGTCCAATTTGGTCCCCTTAAAATGGGAGCAGTTGAGAGCTTCTCTTTAAGTGTTTGCAATGCAGATTGACAGTTAGTATCCCATTTGAAATGTACATAATTTGAAAGTAATTTAAACAATGGCAGAGCTATCTTACTGAAATTTGCAATAAATCTACGATAATAGCCTGCATACCCTAAAAATATTCTCACATCTGTTTGAGTTGTTGGTTCAGATAGATCTACAATGATTTGAATTTTGGCAGGATCTACTTTTATTCTAGATGAAGAAATGTGATATCCTAAAACTATCCCTTCAGTCATCATCATAAAACACTTTTCATTGCTAAGGGAAAGATTTGATTCAACACACCTTTTTAAAATTTTCTCCAAGTTTGCTAAGGAATCCTTAAAGGCATTTCCATGCATAGAAAAATCGTCCATATAGACTTCAACACATTCATGAATTAGATCTACAAAAATGGCCAAGACTGCTCTCTGAAAGGTACCTGGGGCGTTACATAAGCCAAAAGGTAAAATGTTGTAGGCATATGTGCCCCAGGGACATGTAAAAGTAGTTTTTTCCTAGTCCTCTTTTGCAATGCTAATTTGATTATATCCGCTGAAACCATCTAGAAATGAAAAATATTTCTTCCCAGCTAAGGCATCTAACACTTGATCAATAAATGGAAATGGGAAATAATATTTTAGTGTTTCCTTGTTTAACTCTCTGTAATCTACACATATGCGCCATTTGCCATTTTTCTTAGGAACAACAACTAAGGGAGAAACCCATTGGTTGTCAGAGATAGGGTAGATAAATCATACCTTTAATAACTTCTGTAATTATTCCTTAACTATCTCTTTTAGTATGGGGTTCATTCTACGTTGAGGTTGTCTGAGAGGTCTGATTTTATCATCTGTGTAAATGTGGTGAGTGCATGTTTCGTGATGAATGCCTGGCATGTCAGTGTATTCCCAAGCAAATGCGTGGGAATATTTATTCAGTAAGGCAATCAACTATTCTTCCTGTGATGCGGTAAGATGTGCACTGATATTCAAATGTTTTCCTAGACTGATTTCAACTGTTTTTCTTTGGACATCGGTGATTGAATGAACATTAAAAATATCATGAAGTGCTAATGCTAAAGAATGTACTGTGCAATTTTCCTAAAAATTCTGTCCCAAAACTTGATCTGTGATAGCATATTGCATGTCTCTTAATTCCTCAGAAATATTAGGTTCAGCAATGAATTAATCTAGCAAATCTTCGCTATTTTCTTCTTGAAAATCAAAGAACTAATTGATACTTAGGACAGGCTGAATTACTTCTTCTTCCTAATCTTTGGTCTCGTTAATCCATGATAACTGATCTAATACAAAAGGTTGTTGGGTAGAAGGATAAAGTGTGATTTGTTTTTTCTCTGTCCCATGTGAAATGAGCATACTTCCTGATCTACACCCTATAAAAGCATCAGCTGTTGCCAAATAGGTTCTACCAAGAATCAATGGATGCCTCCCTAGATTAGACTTTAGTTGCAGCACTATAAAATCTATAGGATACTCCCAGGAATCTAAAGAAACAATGATATCTTCTAAGATCCCTTCAGGTGTGATTTTAGATCTGTCAGCTAGTTCCAAAACTGTAGTGGTTGGTCTGATATTTTTCAAGTGAAGATATTCCATTGTCTCTAGTGTCATGACATTGATAGCAGCACCTAAGTCAATCTATGTTTTTGGAATTGAAAAATTGTCAACAGTTATTATGACCATTGGGATTCTTGGATCAACATATTTTTCAATCAAAACAGTGTTAAACATTAATCCTGCTAATTTTCCTACCACATGAATTTTTGGTGGATCCTTCCTTCTCTTATTGAGACATAATTCCCTAACTGCTTTCGTATAGATTGGAATATCCTTTATAGCCTGCAGTAGGGGAATTTTGACACAGACATTGGTTAACTCATTCAAAACATCAAAATCAGGTAGGGAGATTGAAAGTTTTTCCTTGACCAACCTTTCTGGAAAGGGAGGTATATGAGGTACTAATTTTTTCCCTAGCTGACTGTGACTTTTCTATATTTGATTTTTTTGGATTTTTCTCATTTTTCTGCTTGTTCTTCTAAAATAATAGGAGATTCTTTTTGTAAAGTTTTTCCAGATCTTAAGTTGATGTTTTGAAGTGGGAGGAATGAGTAGGGGAGTGCCATTCCGTCATCAACATTATACATGGGTTTATCCATTTTATTATTTGGATTTCATATTGGCTGGGCTGGAAATTGTGTTGGTTGAGGTGGAGGCTGGTTGGATGGCAATTGAAGCTGTTGAGGTTGTTGGCCTAGTTAGGGAGCAAGATTGGGTTGTTGGAAAAATGGGGCTTGATTCTGCTAGTATTGGGGATATGCAAAAGGTTGTTAATAGGGATGTAGATAGGCCTGTTGATATGTCTAGTTACCATGAGTATACCCTTGCCAATTTGGAGTAGGTTGGGCTAGTTGTTGTTGAGGAGACCAAGTTTTCTAGGGCATGGGTGCACTCCATGAATTTTGAATAGGATTTTGATAATTTGAATGAAACTGCTACATAGGATCTCGAGACATACCTAAAAAATGTGGCTGCCAAGGTATTCATTGTCCTATAAAATAAAGAGACTCCATGCTCTGATTCTCCTCCATTTGGGCTACTTGAAATTCTTTCAATCTGGGGAAATCATCAGTTTTATGATTTTTAATACATAAGCCACAAATTTGAATAGTATTTAGAGGACATTCTTTTAATGCATGTTTCTTTTTACATTTAGGGAAAAAAATAGACAGGGCTTGATCTTATTGGTATTGTTGTTCTTGTATTTTCTTGGTTCTTGATGTTTCGACCTGTTTTCCCATGGTACTCAATAGATCAGTCTTAAAATATTCTAATAGGTTCCCAAGTTCAGCTCTGGATATGCCACTGGTTGTAGATTTGGTTACTTTGGAAGTTACATCCCTTTTCCCATTTCTGGCCTTTCCTCTTGAATACTTCTGACATAAGTCTTATATCTCATCAAAGGGTAAGTAGGAGATGTCACCTTTTCCCATAACATTCAAAATATCAAGGAATTATTCTCTTGTTCCTTTTAAAAATATTGTCCAAGTAATCTCAGGTGTCAAGGAATTGTATTTGGATTTCTGCAAGTTGTATGAAAATATTTCTAGATACTCTTCCAAGCTTTCATCCTCCTGCTGAGACATCCTAAAAATATCATCTTTTAAATATGTTGATCTACATTATACATGGGTTTATCCATTTTATTATTTGGATTTGGTATTGGCTAGGCTGGAAATTGTGTTGGTCGAGGTGGAGGCTGGTTGGATGGCAATTGAAGCTGTTGAGGTTGTTGGCCTAGTTGGGGAGCAAGATTGGGTTGTTGGAAAAATGGGGATTGATTTTGTTGGTATTGGGGATATGCAAAAGGTTGTTGATAGGGATTTATATAGGCCTATTGATATGTCTGGTTACCATGAGTATACCTTCACCAATTTGGAGCAGGTTGGGCTGGTTGTTGTTGAGGAGACCAAGTTTTCTAGGGCATGCATGCACTCCACGAATTTTGAACAGGAGTTTGATAATTTGAATGAAACTGCTACATAGGATCTCGAGACATACCTGAAAAACATGGCCGCCAAGGTCTTCGTTGTCCTATAAAATAGAGAGACTCCATGCTTTGATTCTCCTCCATTCGGGCTTCCTGCAATTCTTTCAATCTGGGGAAACCATCAATTTTATGATTTTCAGTACATAAGCCACAAATTTGAACAATATTTAGAGGACATTCTTTTAATGCATGTTTCTTTCTACATTTAGGGAAAAAAATAGACAGGGCTTGATCTTGTTGGTCTTGTTGTTCTTCTCTTTTCTTGGTTCTTGATGTTTCAACCTGTGTTCCCAAGGTACTCAATAGATCAGTCTTAAAATATTCTAACAGGTTCCCAAGTTTAGCTTTGGATATGCCACTAGTTGCAGATTTGGTTACTTTGGAAGTTACATCCCTTTTCCCATTTCTGACCTTTCCTCTTGAATACTTCTGACATAGTTCTTGTATCTCATCAAAGGGAAAGTAGGATATGTCACCTTTTCACATAACATTCAAAATATCAAGGTATTCTTCTCTTATTCCTTTTAAGAAGATTGTCCAAGTGATCTCAGGTGTCAAGGAATTGTATTTGGATTTCTGCAAGTTGTATGAGAATCTTTTTAGATACTCTTCCAAGATTTCATCCTCCTGCTGATACATCCTAAAAATATCATCTTTTAAATATTTTGATCTACAATATGCTTGATATTTCCTAAGAAATATTTTCCTCATCTCATCCCATCTAGTTATAGAATGCTCTCCTAATCCCATGAACCATTTCAAGGCAGCTGCTTTAAGAGTAGCAAGGAAAAGATGAAGTTTGTGGGCATCATCAGTATATCCATAAGTACGACATAAGATATCAAATTCGAATAAGAAATAATCTGTATCTTCAGAAGTCATACCATAGAAATTTGGTAGAACAGATGGTGGAATATTTTTCATCCTTACCTCTTCCCCTAGGATGATGCTAGTGTCCAAGATGGAGAATTTAAAGGTGGCTTCCTAATCTTCTTCTACTCTTTCATCCCTTTCATACCTTCTCTCTTCTTCCCTATCATGTCTTCTCTCTTCTTCCCTTCTCTCTTGTCTTAATTTATTTTCAATTTCTAACCTTCTCTCATACTCCCTTCTCTGTTCTGCAGTTGGCCCTTTTGATGTTTCTTCTTCATCCATTTCAAAAGTATCAACAGTTGTAATGAGTCCTTTTTTATTAGATAAAGAAGTTCTTGTTACTTCTATTTTTGGGGGGGTTTTGATAAATCTTCCTTTTTCATCTCTTTGCCTTGACATAAAACTAGAATCTACTCCGTGTTTTTGAATTTTTTTCTATAAGAGAACTAAATTTCTTAAGTCTGCTTCTAAAATGTCTCCCTGGCAACGGCGCCAAATGTTGGGTTCCAATCCACTGGTGTAAATTAGACCTTAATTTTATGTCAATCCAGAGTTTGTAAGACTTAGAGGCATATCCCAAATATAGAGACACAGAGCTAGACTTAACAGGAAATTCAGTTTACTTATAAAATAAATCTATTGAATGCTAGAATGCTGTAACTTTGAAATGAAAAACCTCCCTTACAGAAGCAACTTCATTCAATCTCTTAGTTTAACCAACAATTCATATATGAAATATTCTGAGATAAAAAATACTGAACCTAAATCTGAAAAATAAATCACAATACAATGCCTAATATCTCACTGTTGAAAGCAGACAATGATTGATTTCCTTTACAAGAAGACAATTCACAGTGCATAACTATCTTCAGCAGTTCGATATCGAATAAGCAATGCAATTGAAATAACTCCTACAGAGTTTAACCATTTAGATAAAAGATCTCATAACCCTGTTCATATAATCTAACTCGTTCTACAATGTATGAGTAATCAATAAAGAAAATTGACTTCTACAGGATTCAACTAAAACATACCACATGCAATGATGCAAAAATATGTGTGCAGACTTGGAAAAGGGGGCCCTCCAATGATTTTATTACACATGCAAATAAAATCATAGAAATCTAAAACTCAATTGCATTCACCATATAGAAATGAACATACGCAGTAATTTATCGAATCCTCAATCTTTATTTCAAAATCGTACGTCTATTATCCCAGTAGTTTTTTTCCTCTATCAAATCAAATACTTATACAATTCTTTTAAAAAATGAAATGCTACAAATCTGGAGACTCATAATGATATGATCCTAATATTTCTCTCGACCCTCAAGATCCTCCATCAGATCCATCAAAATAGGCAAAATCGAAACTGTCCTGTTTTCATGCTAAGTGGTAGCACAGGTGGTCGTCTTTGACCAGCATTGACTCGACACCTGTGAAAGCCATATAATAGGTTTTTTAGAAATTTAACCATCCTTGGACATCGAGGATATTCCCCCCATCTCTCAATTTGTGCCCAGCTAGCCTGCAAGTATCCAACCTAGGAGAAATTACGGGAAGTTAGCACATTCCATAATTTTGAATAAAACCTTAATTTAAATGCCTTAAAAATATCATAATTCAATTTATTAAGAAGAAACAACATTTATACCTTTAACCAATGTTTTGGGGATGAAATTAAGGTTTTATGGATCAAGTATGAAGGTTTATGGAGAAAGCTAGAAGGTATTTAGATGGAAAAATAGGTAAAAAATGGTGCCCATTAGGCGTAGCCTCAACACATTTCATGAAGTAATCAATGGCCACTATAATATGATGATGCCCCCCAGGTGAAGCTGGGTTGCAATCCATCAAGTCAAGCCCCCACTTGGTGAAGGGACCCGTGGTGATAATTGGATGTAATGGGGCAGGATGTGAGTGCCTATTGCGTGCAAACACCTAGCAAGGGTGACACTTCTTGACCACATTAACACAATCTTTAAAGATTAACGGCCAAAATTATCCCGCTCTCAATATTTTTGGGCTGTAGAAAGCCCAGATAAATGACCACCACACTCCCCTCCATGGCAATCATTCAGCACAACCTCAACCTCCTCATGGGTTAAACAACGATGTAAAATGGAATCTACCCCATGGCAGTACAAAGTGTTATCCACTATAAGGTAGTTCTTAGATACGTGACATAATATTCGTTGCTCATCCCATGAAAGGTGAGTAGGGACCTTCAATGTTTGTAAATATACGATAATATCCCCATACCATGGATCCAAAGTTGAGATAAAGAATATATGCTCATCGAAAAATGTATCCTCATAAAATTCCTTCTCCTCCTCACTTGGGAAATCAGAAATGAGATCCACAAAAATTAACAATTTCTTCGATTTCATCGAAACAAATTTGAGGTCAAATTCTTGCAAAATAACAATCCATTTATTATACTTTCCCCCAATCATCCTTCTAGTGAGGAATAACTAAAATGGATTGACATGAGCTACCACCAAGGTCTGGCAAAGGAGAATTTAGTGTCTCAATATTTGAACCACATGAACGGTAGCTAAGGCAAGTTTCTCCACACGGGAATAATGGATTTTTGCATCTATAAGGTTCTAGCTCAAATAGTATATGACATGCTCATGGAGCTCCTCATCCTCCTGAACCAAAACCATACCAATCGTCTCCATGGACGCGGCCACATAAATAAAAAAGTCACAGCTATAGTCGGGTTGACTAAGTAAGGGGGCCTATGCTATGGCTCTCTTAAGAGCATCAAAGGACTCCTAGGCTCGCTCATCCCAAAAAAATGTAATGTCCTTCTTCAAAATATGGATAAATCCTTTAGTCAAATTGGAAAAGTTAACCACGAATCTACGTAAGAAGTTTTCCATTCGTTACAAACATTGAAGATGTCTAATATTTATTGGGGGAGACAATTGAAGTATTGCCTCAACCTTTAAGGGATCGACTCTTATACCCTCCTTGGAAACAATGAATCCTAGCAAGTGACCTGACTTCACACAAAAGATGCACTTATGAGGATTTAACCTAACCTGGTAGTGGGGGCACCTTTCGAATACTAATCTCAAATGGTCGGAATGACACACTCTCAGCCGAGAGTGGGCAGCTAGGTCATCCAAAAATACTTCAATAATCAATTTGAGATCGTGAAAAATTAAGGTCATAGCCCCCTGAAATGTGGCTCCCGTGTTTTTAAGACCGAAAGGGATCTTTTGATATGAAAATGTACCCCAAGGACAAATAAATGAATTTTTGTGTTGATCCTTGGGTTTAATTTGAATCTGATTATATCCGGAAAAGCCATCCATGAAGGAAAATACCTTGCTTCTCGCACACTTATCCAAAATCTGGTCAATAAATGGTGTGGGAAAATTATCCTTAGGACATGCACGATTTAAATCGCAGAAATCAATACATATACAGATGGCTCCCTATTTCTTATCAACCAAAATGGGGTTTGAAACCCACTCCATCAAGGGAATGAGATATATAAAGCCGTATTTCAACAACTTTTCTATCTCAGCCTTAATCACAAGTTCTTTTCTAGGATTCACCGCACACAAACATTGTCGAACAGGTTTGGCATTGGGATAAGTCTTAATTTCATGTTCAACAATGCAAGGGTTGATACCTGGCATTTCCTCATATGACCAAGCAAAGATATTAGGAAATTATTTGAACAGCTCGATATACTCAAGAATCTTAGCATGGGAACATTCTTCCCCAATATAGACATTCTCAATCTTTCCAGGATCGCGAGATATATTGATAGGAATCGTAGGTGATATGTTCGCCATGTTCCCATCAGCCATCTGACTAGGAGAGCTTAATGGAACCACGGGACTACCAATATTCTCGCTAAGAATATCCCTAAAGTCCTCATGCTCCAAACAATCAATCTTGAAAAGAAAATAAGATCTATGATGTAACTCTTCCTAGGGTGGCTCAATTCCAGACATGGCCTCAATAATAGCTTCATTTGATGGAAAAACACTATCAAGGAAGTCATGTGCATGAAAGGACTCAACTGCCCATGCAGGCAGTACATACGGCTCCTCCTCCTCTATCCATGAAGAGGAAGGACTAGGATCTGCAACACAATCAATATTTGCTTGATATGGAATCATAGCTGCATGCAATAGCACATCCGTTTCGAAAGGTCCGTTCGAAAGACTCGGTGTAGGAAGAATCCAAGGATATTCCAGATGGGAAGTGTGAAAAGACACTAAATTCAATGAAGATGAAGCCCCATTGAAACTATATCCAATCATAACGATGGGTGCAGGACAACTAAATGTCCCCATAAGGGATGGATACATACCTACACCCACATTCCCAGTTGTCGGCTGGGAGTGGTCGATAATCGGGATCAAAGCTCCCAATGATGCACTAACACTTGGATTTTTGAATGATGTTTGATCAATCATAACAATATTTCCATTAAATGGGAAGCATACAACTCGAAATAGAGAAGAGGCTATGGCTTGCATACTATACATCCAATTTCGACCCAGTAAAAGATTGTAGTCAAGGGGCACATCAACCACCTCGACCTCGATCACGATGGTCTTCCCTCCCAAATGGACCTTAAGAGAAGGAGGAATTTCATGCTGCTGAAATGATCTACCATCAAAGTTAGTCAACATGGTAGTGGATTTATACAACTTGGGAGAACCCAAACCCTTCCAACACGACAAAGACATCACAGAGGCAGCAGCGCCTTCGTCAATCACAGTGCGTTTGAAGGTCATGTTAAGACATTCTACATGAATCAAGAGAGACATGCAGTAAGGCAAGCGAGGATGAAGTCACATGGTTTCAAATTTGATGATGAAAGAAGATTTATCATCATTCACCCCAAGAGCAGAAAGAAAATATTTCCTTTGTGACGGACAACACTGAAGAACTTCAAGCGCAGACATCGCACAAGGAGTGTGGTCGAAATCCTCGACAACATAATAGTTTTGGGTGGCTCGGGCATTAGGATTGTACCTCGAATTCTTTAAGACTCCCTTAGGAATGGGAGGTCCAATCTCAGGTTTATCTATAGTATTTTTGATATGCAAAGGACTCTCGGTAGGAGGAGGTTCTTTCCTAAGCTCTGGTTGCGATGAACCATATTATTTTGCATGAGTCACAACCTTAGTAGCACACACCATATTGATGCAACCATGACCATTACTGGCTTTTGGTGGATATTTATCTCCACTTGATGCAGAATGAGGATCATGGGTCCTCGAGTTCATATTTTGATTATGGGGTAAAGGATTGGTCAGCACAGTTGGGCCCTGTGCTATGAATCTTGAGGCGTCTTCCATACGAGGGCAAAAGTGAGTGAGGTGGTCATCCTTACACAAATTGCAAGGAAAATTAACCTTACATTTAGATTGCTTGTGCCACCCAGCATTAAGTTCATTCTTGTCATTAAAATTGGCATTTTCATTCTTGTTCCCACCCTTATGATTGTTCTTACCCTTTTTCCTATTCCTTCTGGGTTGCTGGTTGCCCTTCTGGTTCGACGATTGAATGGAAAGTACGTTTTCCATTTGGGTGGGTTGAGATGAAGCCATAGCTTGTCCCAACATGGATTGGTTAATAGACAATTGACTCACCTGTTTCATAACCGAGTCCATAGATTTGGCATTTGTACATCCCATAATGCCACCAGCATGTGGTACAGGTTTGATCTTGGGATCGAAACTAGAATGCAGAAAATTAGGTATGATCTCGTATAATACCCAAGATTGAGCATAAATCAAATCCAGTTCCTGTTCCCTAAAAATTGCTTGTTCCTTGTCCTGGACTTTGGATGTAGAAACATCCTTCATGATATAAGGTAGCAATGATTTAAGGAACCACTCAAGGAGAAAATCTGGCGGTATGAAAGCTTCAATCAACCTCTTCCATCTATGCCACTCTTGGATATGGTCCAATATATGTGTGGCTTTGTCCAATTGAAATGTCAACAAGATTTATGTACCAATGTCATAATGCACTGATAGCTGGAAGTGGTTGAGGAAAGTCATATTAAGGTCATCGAACAAAAAATATGCCCCCTTTGGTAACTCTATGTAACATTTCACTGCAGGCCCTGTGAGGGTGCGTTGAAATAGCCTCAAATGGATAGAATCATCATGTAAAGAGTTGGAAGATCACCAAAGGTGAAAGGTAGTGACATGTTCACTAGGATCTTCTCCTGGTTTGTCCTCGAACTTGGGAATGTCTGAGGGAATCTTGGTAGGGATAGCCGACCAAGCCAGGTCATAAGAAACTGGATCATTCACTAGTCTTGATAAGTCAGGTAAATTTAATGTTGAGAGGAAAGGGAGCCTAGGTTGAGTCAGTATATGCCACACTCCCTGATATTTTTGGTTCATATAAGGATGACTATTGTAAATACCATGGCCTTGGCCATAATATCCTCCTCCCATTTGACCCGTATAGGGGTGCATGGAAGCATTATGATGTGGTGAACCTTGATTAGGTGGTGCTACAAAGCCATAATTAGAGAAGTAAGTGGGTTGTTGATACCCGTACCCATAAGTTTGATAACTCTATCTGTACTATGGTCCATAATATGGTGCAAGAGAAGTTCCATAAGATGTCCCATGGGATATCCCATGAGAAGCTCCATAAGTAGGGATATGGGGAATTCCATGCAATGGACCATAAGATGATCCATAAACATGAATATGACCTCCTGAGACAATAGGAGATGCTTGAATCTGAGAAACTACTGTATGAGTAGTCGCAGTAAGAACATGACTAATAGCAATGTTCCGACCCAAAGGACCACGTGAATGAGGGGGAGGAAGGGTTGTCAAAAATGTGTTTAAAGGAGTAGGAATAGAGGACGAAGGGACATGTGAAGGGATATTAGTGGTATTCTGTTATACCCAAATCCTGTAACCACCATGTGATAAGACCCTTGACTTACATATTTTCCCTTAATCCCAGCAACTGGAGTGGAAACACATGTTGTTTGTCAATCTTACATAAAAATACTCAGCACCACGTTTTTCCAGTTAACCATGAGTGGTACCTTGCTCGCACCGCCTGTCTCTTGTTTACCATAAGCGGTGCCACTGCCTATGGCCTTTGGTCCATAATCAATTCTAACCTAAACCGCTCTGTCACAAGAGTAGAAAAGTATTACCCTGGGTAAAATGGGAAAAAGAGAAGTTTCTCGAGGCTTCTAGATCATGAGCCTCGTGTCCTCCCTTATCCCTATCATAGTGGGTTATTTGAGCTCGAGATCCCCCATCATAGGATCTTAGAGGCCACCTCACCCACAAATATCTCAACCATTCCTATCCATTGAGCCTTATAAATACAAGCTCATGTCTATGGTTGAGGGGGGAACCATAGAGGTATTGTTATGCTGTTGGATTAACCACTTGGCCCAAGCCATTTGAGAGCTTAGAGAGCAAAGTTGGATCTTATGGGGATGAAGGTGTCGGTTTCATGGAGATGCATGTCAACACTAAGGCTTAATTGGTTGTAAAATTCTCCATTCATCTTAATGCAAAGATGATTTCCATCCCACATTACTGTTGTTTTGATTTCACATGTAAATGTTGTTGGATTCCTTAGTCACTGAAATGGATAAATAGATTATGTTCTAGTAGCTTTGATGTGTTTGCATGTTTGATCTGATTGTAGGTACACAGGTTCACTATTGAAGCAACATTCTAGGTGTTTATGAAATCCGGGGAGGGTCTTCATCCTTTGTAATTCACTCATTTGTTTTGGATCTAAACCATTCAGACCAGAGGAACATCTTCTATCCGCAGAAGGTGAAATATTCCTACTTACAAATCTAGTGAGTTCACTTGGGATTAGATATATGTATCAGTTGATCTGATCTTCCTCATTTCTTCAACTCGTGTCTGAATCTAGGCTCCTTATCCAACTCTCTTCAGTAAGATCTGCTATCTGACTTGGTGGATTTTGGTTTGAAACTTCCAGATCTGTCTATATCAAAATTATTCCGACCTTTTATGCCCTCTTTTATTCTCAATCTATCAGTTTTTACTTTGATCTGATCTTTTTCTAAATTGATTTGTCATTCTCCTTTATGTTTTGGATTTATACAGGGAACTGCGCTTATGCAGTTGGTGAGAAGCGGTGCCATCGCCTGAACCTAGTTAGCAGCGTACGGTGCCACTGCCTAAGTCCTATTGGCGAGAAGCGATGCTGGTCCAGAACCGCTATGTCAAGACCCCTACACCGTGGTGCTAGGTAGGCATCATTCTAAGACCTATTTTTTCTCATTTTTTGCAAAAAAAATGAGTTAATTTGCTTTCAGCCTTGCACTGTCAGGCTTGTGTATTAGAATCTGATGCTTGTGGTTTGAAATTTTATGGTTAAACATTGGTTTGATTGGAAAATTCAAAATCTAGGTTAGGCTTATTGATTGTTCATTCACTTTTGTGCTTATTGGTTGTGATTGTGAAAGGACTTCTTGTTTTTTGAAAAGCTTATGGTGTTAGTAAGATCTCTTTTCATTTTTGTTACATAGACTGAAAGAAAAACATTTGATTAGCATCTTAGTTTCATTTTTTGTTTTTATAGAGAACTTCTTTTTCTTCCTTTAAAAAATATTTTTTTTTGCCTTAGATTAGTGTATAATCATTGAGCATTAGAGATTGGATCTTTGATTGGCCTTACAAGCTTTCATGCTCTTTTTTCTCTTATGCATTTAGTACTATCTCATCAAAATAAAAATATGGTAGTTTTAATTTATATTTATCTATGTTTTAAGAAAATTTGAAAATAGAGTGCATATGCATGTAGTGTGCTTCTTGTTTTTTCTTTTAGGAAAAGAGATTCTTCCCCTTCTTATTGCTTTCAGAAAAGAGAAATCAGTTTGGAAAGTGTTGCTTGTCTTTGATTTTGTGTTCAAGATTGTTGTTTGGAATATTTTTGGTTTTGAAACAAAATAAAATACTCTTTTTCCCTCCCGTAGGTAGGCATACTGAACGATAAAGTGAAATATTTTCATACACATATTGCATGGTTTTACTTTTTCTGTCAAAACACCATGCATTCACCTAACCGTCCATTTTAAAATTAACGGTAGTTATAGGTTAAAATTTACATAGCAGTTGGAGTGATAGGTTCGAAACGTGTTCAGGCGTCATTAAGCATAGGAGCTGTCGTTATTTTTCCGCAATACATATCGGGACTTTCATGGTTCTTCCATGTATCGTCGGTATATCGAAAGAACTTTCACATACCCTCAAGGTATATAGAAAGGTACTTCATGTACTTGATTGTATATCGGAAGGGCCCTTGTGTATGGTTATGCATTAGATGACACTACTACTGATTCGAGCTCCCATGTACCTTGAGTATATCGAGAGAACCCACTAAGATACCTTATCCATCTGATGAAAGCCCTTTGGCCGTCTTGCTTCGAGCCATACACCAAAAACAACATTCAGGGAGATTACTACACACGTACGCTAGAGTTATATCACAAGTGGCACCTTCTTGACAATCCTGGTGAGAGACCTGACTATTTGAACTCCTCCTATCATTTTAAGTGTGCTTGTTTAACCTATAGCTTGTGTAGGGAAATTTTTGGGTGTATTTTCTAGTTATTTAGACCCTAGGTTAGATAGGAACTGTACAAAATGGCTGAGTTAAGACAGTCCAGAAGAGTACGAGGCTTGCCACCCGATTTTATTCCTGGTTCAGGAGAAAATCCAATGGAAGCTATCGACCAAGGAGCTACTACCACCTCCCAAGTGGGAGATAATGTGGTTGTAGAAAGTGGAGGACCATATTCTTCACACTCACCTCCCTTGGTCCAACAACCTTCTCAGGAAAACACCTCGTTCCATTCTCTTATAGAAGGTCACGTTGATGATACTACCCATCCGGATTATGGTCCCAATGCTCCATTTTGGGATACCTCTATAGGACAGACCATTGCCTCATTTGGCACCCATTTAAACTCTTCTAGAGAATTGTATCCAGATGAAGAAGAATGTAGACAATACCATGCAACCATTCTCTATGCACAGGAGATTGAGAAGAAAATAGATGATATATTGGGCACACCACTGCATTCCGCACCTGTGCCTGTGGGATATCGTTCGCTTGCCCATTCCATGAGACCCATTGAACCGATTATAGATTGCACAGTGACTCCACACAACCCAGGACAAATTTCCAACACCACCACCTCCTATGTTATGTATGTTCCCAATCCTCCCAGGTCTTCTGCAATTGGGGCCCAACCTTCAATTCCCGTTTCATCATTACCTTCTAGTGCCGGGGGGAAACCCCTGATGCGACCTACATTATCTGGAAGCAAAATTGTACCTAGTCAAGGAAATACCTCTGATATATAACAATATATAGTTTATGTCCCTCCCACCCATACTAATATGGCTAATCCCCCATCCAGTTTAGGTCAACCCTTGGGGGCACAACCTATAACCATTCAATATTCTGAAGGTTATGGTTATCAAATACATGTAGGAAATATTAATTATCCATCCAATCCTATAGGAATAACTTATGCTAGAATTCCATACCCTAGTAATACTTTCACGCCATGGGGGCAGCCTAACTGGTCTTACATGCCAGCTATGGGGGGGATACCCATACATACTACGGGAGGTGCCGGAGAGCCACCTCATGGAGGTCATCCCCCTAGGGGGCCTAATGGTCCTGGAGGACCTGGTGGCTTTCCTCCTTATAGTCCTAATGGTCCTGGTGGTCCTAGGGGGCCTAGTGGCTTTCCCCCTAATGGCCCTAGAGGGTCTGCTGGCCGTCCTCCTAGTGGTTCCGGAGGCACTGGAGGTTTACCTCCTAGTGGCCCTCTAGGGTCTGGTGGTCTCCCTCCTGGTGGTTCCAGTGGTCGTAGTGGTCCCAATGGTCCTGGTGGTCCTCCTCCCGGAGGCCCTAGTAGTCCTAACGGTCCTAATCCTGGAAATCAACCCCCTGTAGGCAGATTCTTTGGTAGTTCTTCGTCACAACAACCTATCTATCAGTCCACTTATGGTCCTACTGGAAATTATATGCCATATAAATACTACTAGTATGTGCAATGTAACTGACAGTTACCTTTCTTAGCAACTTTGGACTTGCCTGACTTGTCCAAGTTGATTAATGACCCCATTCGACACAATCCCTCATGGCCTCCCATTCCGGTAAAGTTACCATTAGACATCCCAAAGTTCGATGGGAAGTAGGGAGACGATTTGAAAAACCATGTTATGACATTCCATATGTGGTATCTTCAAAATCCCTCATGGATGATTCAGTTTGGTTATGACTCTTTCAGCGAACTTTGACCGGTACAGCCGTGAAGTGGTACATTGAACTTCCACAACATTCATTTGTGGATTTTGGCTCCTTGGAAACTATGTTTCTTACACACTTTCAGCTTCCTATCCATTATGAAATGGGTACTGATCTCTTAACCTCTCTATGATAGAACACCTCCACCCACAAATCTGATCATATTCATGAGTGGAGAAGGCATAGAAGGCTTATTAAGGCCCCTATCCTAGATCAATTATTAGCTGATTGGTTTACCAAATCTTTGTTGCCTCCTATTTCTAGAGATGTAGCTATGGGCGGTGCTATTACTTAAGAGCAGGCTATTAGTTGATCCCAGTATCTAGACTTGGTCTATTCCTAGTATAGAACTCTTTATGACTTGATTCCTCAATCTCCTTGCCTAAGCATCGATCCCACTAAGCCACCACTAGAAGTACCTGTTGATGGGATTGTTGGTTCAATCTAGTCCTTGTCAGCAGTGAAACCTACCAAGCAAACCCAGACTACCACCCCTACTCCTTTGAATCCTAAGGTTTTCGTCGAGGTCAATTCTATTCAAAGTACTCAAACCTCGGGAAATAATAAAAATAAGGGTAAAAGTAAGAATAAAAAACCTAGAAACCAACAGGATAATCCAAGGCCAACCAACAATGATAACGATAAAGGGAAGAGAAAAGAAAAATATTCATGTCTGCTATGAAAAGGTGACCATTTCACAAAAGAGTGTCCGCATCGAGATGAAATCTCCCAATTTCTGAAATCAAATCCTGCACCTGCAGTACTCATGGATCCTTTTCCCTCTCAACAACAACTGATAGAACACATGTCTAATCAGGAAAATTATATTTCGTTAGAGGAAATTCGTATGATGTCCTAGGATACCATTAATCTGCAAACTCAAAGTAAGAATTATGAAAAACCTGTAGACAATAAAGAAGATCATTCTTCTTGAGGGAAATCTCCCTCTACTAGTTCTCCCGAAGCCTCCTCTACTATCCCCCTATCCATCGAGAAGCCTACTCTCGACATGATTTTGTGTCCACCCAAGATTACTCTTCATAAGGCTATATTTAATCCTAATGCTTGACCTGCTCAATTTTATAATGTAGTTGAAGATCTCGCTCAGGCACCTTGTGCAATGTCTACCTTAGAAGTACTCCAAAGTTGTCCTACACAGCGCAAAAACTTGTTAACGGAATTAGGAGCTTTAGACCTGGATAATACTAATTTTATTCACTTCAATATTGAGAACTATAAGTCTAGGCTACCTCATAAACTTGCTTTTCAGATCATTACGAAATTAGTTGGGAAGAAAGTTTTTATAACGGTAATAGATGAAGGAGCTTCAACCTTGGTTTTGTCTCTATCTTTTTGGAAAGCTCTTGGCTCTCCCGAGCTTGTAACATCATCTACGACTCTGAATGCCTTTGATGGATGAGGTTTCTAGCCCCATGGTCTCATATCATTCCTTGCAGTCAAGCTTGGGGGAAAAAACATTTCCATTCAAGTAGAAGTGGTAGAAGCCCCATTAGATTACAACCTCCTTCTAGGAATAAATTGGTTTTAGGCCATGATTGCTGTCGCTTTGACAGTAATCCGAACAGTCCAATTTCTACATCCAGGGAGAATTGTTACTATTGACCAGCTTGATTTATGTACGCTTGATGTTACTACCTCTACGGCTAATAACATCCCCATGTTAGGCCAGTCCCCTCCTCCTTACCAGTCAATTGGGGTAGGCATGTTGAAGGATTCATTCCTTATGAGAATTTTTCCATCCACTCCTCCTAACACAGATTTTGCGACAGTCCATATGATTGCCTCTTTTGATTGTGATCCTAGGGGAAAATAAGTTGTTGAGTCCACCTCGTTGAGTTCACACAAAGCAATGTATGATACCATTCAAACCCTTTTCTATGATCACACTGATGACCTTCATCTAGTGGCTTTGGATCCTTACCATTTACCTTACTGGTTAGAACCTTCTCTTCCTATTCTAGATTATCTCTCTGAGACTTTTCCTTCTGACGAGTCCATTATGGAAATCAAGAGTGCGGATGAGTCCATTTGGGAGGATCACCATGATAGATCCATGTTCCTTGCTAACACCGGTTTGGTTAACCATGATTATTCATCTCTATTTCTTACTGATATTGTCAACGTACCCCAATGTCCCATATTGTTGCAAGACACAGATTCTAAAGGAAACCTTTGCAGCATTACTCAGATGAATCCGATTGACATATCAGCCAATCCTGGTACCATCGAGCATGTTCATGTTGGGCAAAACTGCTCGACAAATGAATCTGAAGCATACATGGCACTTTTTAAAGAATTCCATGATATTTTTGCCTGGTCCTATGAAGAAATTTTAGGGATTGACCCGTCCATTGTGGTCCACAATATTAAAACCTATCCCATGGCCAAGCCTGTTAGGAAAAAACTAAGGCAAGTCCATCCACAGAAGGCTGCAACTATTAAAGCTGAAATTAAGAAACTTCTCAAAGCTGGGCTGATTTATCCAGTACCCCTAATGGAATGGGTATCAAATGTTGTCCTTGTTAATAAAAAGCAGGGCACCATTAGAGTCTGTATTGAATTTAGGGATTTGAATAAATCTTGTCCCATGGACAACTTTGCTACTCTGCACATCAATCGGATTATTGACAACTGTGTTGGAAATGTCATCTTCTCATTTATGGATGACTTCTCTGGCTATAATAAGATTGAGATATTACCCACCGATTAGCACAAGACGGCATTCATTTTCCCATGGGGAACCTTTGCATATAAGAAGTTAACTTTTGGCTTGAAAAATGCTGGATCCATATTCCAGCATGCGATGTCCTATGCGTTTCATGATATTAAACATATTATTGAACCGTGCCTTGACGACCTCTCTTCTCATTCACAGCAACGGGAGAACCACCCTGGTCATCTTAGAGACATTTTGCGAAGATGTCATCATTATAATATACAACTCAATCTGCATAAATGTGTTTTCTACGTTGAAATGGGGCATCTATTAGGCTTTGTGGTCTCAAAAGATGGCATCCAGATAGACCCTTTCAAAATTTCCACCATTTTGGCTCTACCAGCCCCAACTAATCTCCTTGAACTCCAAAGTTTGCAAGGGAAGGAAAAATTCCTCTACCATTTCGTATGCAATTTCGCAGAGAAAATGCACGGTTATATGCGTCTCCTTAAAAATGACACTCCGTTCTTTTGGGATGACCAAGCCCAATGTGCCTTTGATAATCTCAAACACGCTTTGACTCATTCACCGGTGATACACCCCCCGGATTATTCAAAGGACTTTCTCTTGTATATTGCTGCCTCCGCTACTACCATTGCTATGGTTTTGGTGCAGGAAAATCCCGACGGTCAAGAGCACATGATTTAATATGCTAGTTAGAATCTTATGGATTCTGAAACTCGATATTCACATGTGGAGAAGTTAGCATTGGCTACGGTCATTGCTGTACAAACATTTTGTCACTACATTTTGCTCCGTACAACCACTGTATTGGCAGAACAGAATCCTATGTATTACATCCTAACTCGTCAGGTGCTTGAGGGAAAATACTCCTGATGGATAGTCATACTACATGAGTTTGATCTAGAATTCACCAAAGCCACATCAAAGAAATCCTTGGTCTTTTCCGAGCTCATGTGTGATCTTCCCTGTGCTGCAACAGAATTTGAGCCCAATGATTCATTTCTCGATGAATTTCTATTCCTGATCAGCACTACCAATCCATGGTATGGAGATTTGCTTATTTATCTCCAAACACAATGATTTCAGCTGCATTTATCCCATGATGATTACTGTCGTATCCATCACCACATGAAATACTACCTCATCCTAAATGATACCTTGTATAGACGTGGGATTGATTCTATTCTCCGGCGATGCCTCACCCTTGAGGAGGCTGAACATGTGTTGAATGATTGCCACTTTGGAGCATGTGGCCGTCATTTATTTAGGATGGTTATAGCCCAGAAAATACTTCGCGCTGGCTAGTTATGGCCTTCCTTCTTCAAAGACTATCATGAGGCTATTAAGAAATGCCCACCTTGTCAACATTTTTATCCCAAAAAGTGCACCCATCCTGCTCCGCTATACCCTGTCATTGCCGTTGGCCCATTTTCCAAATGGGGGATTGAATTTATGCATTGTAAGCCTACCTCAGCCAGGGGGAATGGTTACATCATCATAGCTGTGGACTATTTCACAAAGTGGGCTGAGGCCATGCCTACATATGTAGAATATGGTAATACTACCACTCTCTTCTTGTTCAATCATATCATAGCTAGATTTGGAGTCCCACAGTCCATCGTTACTGATCACGGATCACATTTCCATAATCAAATGGTGGAGTAATTGAGTGTCAAACTAGGTTTTTGCCATGAAAACTCTACTCCATATTATCCACAAGCTAATGGTCAGTTAGAGGCCATTAAGAAATTTTTGAAAACTATGCTTCGTCGGATGGTTGGATGTCATAAATCCAATTGGCACCACATTATTTTCTCCGCTCTTTGGGATTATAGGACTTTGGTGAAAACAACTACTAGTTTCATGCCTTTCCATATTGTCTATGGACTCGAAGCTGTCTTACCGATTCAATGTCAGATTCCATCTTTACAACTTTCCGTCAAAATTCTTTGAGACACTTCTGCAGAGGAAGAAATATTTTTGTACTTGAATAACCTTGATGAGACTCAGAGAGATGCTGCCTTAGCTAATGAGGCACATAAGAAATGCGTTAAGGAACAGTATGATAAATTCGTCCAACCTCGTGCCTTTAATGAGGGTGACCTAGTTTTGACTTATGACCAGAGATATGAAAAAATAGGGAAGGGTAAGTTTGAGCCCATGTGGTATGGTCCTTTCGTTGTTTCTAAGGTTTTAGAGAAAGGATCCTATGAGCTCATTGACTATGATGGAATCCATTTGGGGCAACATCGCAATGGGTTGTACCTGAAAAGGTACTATTTCTAGGTCTTTCTTGGATAGTATCCTGTACATATGTATATTGCTTGACTTTCAGTGTGCTTTTCATATTTTCAATATGGTTTTGAGTTTAGTGTCCGCATCTGTTTATACCATGTTTTGGTCATGTAGAGCAGATGGATTTCTATGGCTTTGCTGATGGTGCTTGCTGCCACACCTTGAATCTCACCTCAACTGCTTGTGTCCTCTATTCCCCGACTGAAGATTTGGTCAGTTCAGGAGCGGTTTGTATTGGTCCTGCTACCAATAACATCGTCGAGTATCAAGCAGTTATCGGTATTCTAACTGAAGCTTCCTCCCAAGATATTTGCAATCTGGTAGTCTTGATGGACTCACAACTCGTGGTTTGTCGTCTAAACCATGTTTATACCATTAGAAATATTGTGCTTCTCTGCCTCTTCTGGAGTGTACGCTTGTTAGTAAGATCATTTGAAACCATCACTTATAGGCATATCCCTAGGGAACATAATGTAGTTGCTGAATCATTTGCTAATTACATCATAGATTGGCATATTTCCCATTCATGACGTTAAATCAAATATGGTTCATTGTAAATAAACAATTAAAGAGACATAAAACTCATCTAAAATTCATTCACCATTTGAGACATATAAACACCAGGTAAAAGTCTGTATATATATATATATATATATATATGAACAAGTTTACAAAAAATAGGTCCCAAGACCTCATCTGAAGCACGTAGGCTTTCAAGCAAAAGTCACCATACAAAATCCTGAAGCTTTCAGCTTTCAGTAGATATCTCATACACATAATGTCTAGTGATGCTCGTGGTAGCACATCACTACCCAGGCTACTCTACATAGCATCCTACTAAATCGACCCGGTACTCCTGCTGTAGGTCTCTAATACCTCAGATGGAGGTCATCAATGGAAGCGTCAAATATATCCAAGGTCAACCTCTTTACGTTTTCCTCTAACTCCCCAGTGATACCATCGCCATGCGGTACAAAGTGGGCTTTAGCTTGTCTATCCAAAGGGAAGCTCCCCCAGGTCATGCTACTCCAACATCTGCATGAATATTTTTAGGTCTCATTACTTAACATAAAAAAAAAACATCAAAAAAAATAAAAACATTGTATCCATTTTAGGGTTTCTTGCTTCATACCGATATCACCCCACTATCCGCTAGGTGGGTGCGGTAGGTCAGGGTCTCCACTAAATTCTGTACCTGCATAAGCATTATTCTCCACCAAGAGGATCTGATCTCAGATCCATCTGAAGAATGGGTCACCAAACTTTAACTTCCCCCTACCCGCTCCAGTATGGGCCATAATCTGGACCCACCTCAGCATGTAGGGGTACCGTGCTCTCAGCTCTGTGAAGACCAGCTGAGGTCTCATTTGTGGTACCCACTCGAGGAATAAGTAGGCTATAATGGAACCAAATCCAAACTACTTCAGTTCTCCATGCCGACACTTAGTCAGCTGATATTTGAATATCGAAATAAGGGCTTCCACCTAGTTGAATACTGTAGGCTCCATGGCCTCTATGGCATATAACATGTGTGCCCTAAAATCCCGGTGCACACCTTGACTCCCAACCACTCTCTACATAGTAAATAGGATAGTCTGTAGAGGCCCGTCAATCACTTCCCTGATGGGGATTTTCTTCCCCGATGTCCTCGTCCCTAGGATACAGTGATGGTCTATCAACTCTTGTGTGGTAATATCCCCTCTTTGAGAACCTGTTAGCGAGATGGGGGCACCCCGTCTCTAGATTCTAGTCAAGAAGTAGATGTCCTCTACCTCTACTGTCAGAATATGAGCCCCAAACTCAAAGTGTTGCTGCTCTAGATTCCACATCCGAAGTATGTGCTCTAGCGACCGCGCATGTGATACCATGCTAGGGGTCCAGAACAATTTTAGGAGCCCACAGTCTCGTAATGCAGATATACAACCCACATTCCTTTCAGTGAAAGCATCATCATTTTCATGTTGTCTTTCTTTCCATATCACCATGATTGATCAGAAAAAACCTACCAAAAATAATCATAGCACATATTAGAATCATCCTTAATCATTTAAATTGAAAAGAATGATTTATTTTTGCTTGTGCTATCATTTTTAAATATTCACGGCCGGCACCGCCTATGCATCATTGAAGACAGGCGGTGGCACCTCCTGTGAGCCTTGTTTTAGGGACAGTTCTAGTGGGGTATTGCGTATCCCACAAGGGATAAGCGCGATGCCCATTCCTATGGTTTTAGGGCTTGCCATACAAGCCCAAAACCCCATCAAAATCAAAATTGAGACAATGAAAATGAAGATTAGCATTTTAACTATTACCTGGAACTAACAGTGCTCAACCCTGATAGTGGAAACTCCCAATATCATCAGCTGAATATCTGACTAGGAAAGTGCTCCAAATGCTCTCCACTATGGGTAAATAGTAAAATGATTTGATTTTTCACTATTTACATGACTTTTATATGCATGTTTTGGGTTTGAAATGCTATAGTTTTGATTTAAAATCGCCTTTTATTAGAAATTTATCATTCGTAATCCCTTAATGTTAAGTTATGAGAACATTTAACACTTGTTTTTGAGTCAATTGTAGGATAGAAGAACCACAATAGTAAACCTTTGGGAGTTTGTTTATGACTTTTTCATACTTCCATAAAACGGAAAATGTCGATGAGCGTTTGTTACGACACTTTGGTCATGCTCTTGAAACCCAGTATCAAAGGTTCGAGTCCATTTCTGATTGTTTCCAGGCTCATAAAAATTGACATTGTGTAAAGAAACCTTTTGGAGTCTTCTTTCACCTCCTTTCAGGCTCCTTAAACACGAAAAGATCGTCGAGTCCGTTTCTGATTCTTTCTAGGCTCGTAAAAATTGACATTGTGTAAAGAAACCTCATGGAGTCCTATTTAAACACTTTTTAGGCTCCTTAAATATGAAAATATTGTTGAGTGATATTGTCTTCTTCATGCTCATTAAAGCATTCGAAGAGTCATTGTTTTTCAGTTCAGATATACTATTTACGAAAAAGAAACACTCTAGCCAATCATGACTGGAAGAGTTCTCTAAGGTATGATTTTACACTTGGCCTTAGGGACTAAATCATATGAAAAAGGACCCCTTTGGAGTATTCTTCTGTAATCATTCAGGCTCTCTAAACATGAACGATGCCGAGTTTTCTTTCATTGGACTCATTAAATTAAACATCAAGAGACCCATTTTTGGGAACAAACCCCTCCTCTCTCAGGTTTGTAAAACATATGAGTTTGGACTTGTCTTCAGACAAGCTATACTGAGTGTTTGTTACCCTCTTTGAACTTGTAAAACTGAAAAGAGGCACTCATCGATCATGATGGGGGAAATGGGAAGGGAATCATTTTGCAAATAAATGGCAGTAGTTTGTCGTTACCTTTGAACATGGCACTTGTCTGGATATCATTTCAGTCAATTGGGTATTCAACTGATCTCTATGATGATCCACTTTCATGAGTCATGTCACCCCTTTAAGTCTTTAAAAAGAATGCATTGTCCACTGTCGCATCATGAGTTTGTCCTGTTCATTCATGCTGCCAAGTCTTTTGTCATGCCGCCCGATGTTCAAAGAGGAGTTGAAAAAGTTGGCCTCTACAGTCAAAACAGTCTTTGTGTCAGTACTTTTGAGTCAGTCTTATGGTTATTACATTCACATGATTCAAGAAATATGGTCATAGTTTCATGTCATTGATGTGGGACTCATCATGGCCCTCCTTCGATGAGACTATTCCTGTCGACATCAGCTCATCATCCGGGAACTAGTCTTAGAAACAAAAACTTAGTACCTTGAGATCTGTATGCTTTAATGACAGATTCTTTCACTCTCAGCATAGGTTCACATCATTGACCTTTGATCAATAGAATCAACTTAGTGTTCGACATCAGGACATCTATTCACACCCAGTAGATTGTACTAGGGTACCTTGGGAATCATTGACATCAATGGTGATCACCATCGCACTTGTTAACGGTTCACATCATTGACCAGTAATCAAGTGGTTTCTACCATGTTCGAATTTAGATCATTTTAATCACATGGATAGAATCGTACTTTTTGGAAGATGAGACAAAGACCCTGGGTATTTGTTTAAAGCGCTCATTGCTTTTCCCTAGGTTGCGATGGAGTTTTGTATATATAGCATGGATCCACATTTGTATGGTCATGGCTATGCTCAAATTTGTGTCTGTATGACATAGATCTACGTTGTATGTTTGGTAGCTATGTCCAAGTTTGAGTCCTCTATCACATGGATTTATGTTGTATTCTAGTAGCCATGCTTGTTTATTCCTCCCATGGATCTGCGTTGTATTGGTCTGAAACCATGAGTTGGTTACTTGTGTCTATGAGTCAAAAATATTGATGTACTACAGATGCCTACTGGATGACATGCTCCAATCAAGCTGACATTTTCACCTTGAAGTGACAACTTGTTCTCTCAAAGCTCTCATTTATCGTATCCCTCTAAGACTCATGCTTTGGGGGCATCCTGTTATACCCAAATCCTGTCACCACCATGTGATAAGACCCTTGACTTACATATTTTCCCTTAATCCCAGCATCTGGAATGGAAACCCATGTTGTTTGTCAATCTTACATAAAAATACTCAGCACCACTTTTTTTCTGTTAACCATGAGTGGTACCTTGCTCACACCGCCTGTATCTTGTTTACCGTAAGCGGTGCCACCGCCTGTATCTTATTTACCATAAGCGGTGCCACCACCTATGGCCTTTGTTCCATAAGCGGTTCTAACCTAAACTGCTCTGTCATAATAGGAGAAAAGTGGTACCCTAGATAAAATGGGAAAAAGAGAAGTTTCTCGAGGCTTCTAGATCATGAGCCTCATGTCCTCACTTATCCCTATCATAGTGGGTCAGTTGAGCTCGAGATCCCCCATCATAGGATCTTAGAGGCCACCTCACCCACAAATCTCTCAACCATTCCTATCCATTGAGCCTTATAAATACAAGCTCATGTCCATGGTTGAGGGGGAACCATAGAGGTATTGTTATGCTGTTGGATTGAACACTTAGCCCAAGACATTTGAGAGCATAGAGAGAAAAGTTGGAGCTCATGGGGATGAAGGTGTTGGTTTCATGGAGATGCATGTCAAAAGTACGGCTTAATTGGTTATAAACTTCTCCATTCATCTTAATGCAAAGCTGATTTCCATCCCACATTACTGTTGTTTTGATTTCGCATGTAAATGTTGTTGGATTCCTTATTCAATAACATGGATAAATAGATTATGTTCTGGTAGCTTTTGATGTGTTTGCGTGTTTAATCTGATTACAGGTACACAGGTTCACTATCGAAGCAACATTCCAGGTGTCTACAACATCTAGGGAGGGTATTCATCCTTTGTAATTCACTCATTTGTTTTGGATCTAAACCATTTAGACCATAGGAACAGCTTCTGTGCATAGAAAGTGAAATATTCCTGCTTACATATTCCATATGGTCACTCGTCTCGGTTCTGGTATCCGCATATGACTACTAACATTAGGCCTAGGATGAACATGTGAGGTAGCTTCCACTGCCAACATGGAAGGTGCAATGTGACTAGTGCTCCCAAATATCTTCAAACAAAAAGGAATGGGAATGCCCCCAGGCGTAGTGCTAGGTTCAATTTCAGACTCGGCATGATGTATCGGATCATGTGTAGGGATATCAGACATGCCATAACTAACATGACTAGTTCTTGTGGGTTCATGGTGAGTCTCATCGCCCAAAAACCAATACCGACAACCTGTGAATGAGGGATCATAAGCGGAATGTGAAGGTATATCAGGTGAAGGATCGTATACAAGAATTTGATCTTCCTCCCCAACCTCTTGAGGTGGAGAAGACATCTCAAAAATCTCATCCTCGTGATCTCCCATCATGTGTGAATCAATGTGATAAGTAGTCCTCCCAAATAGTCTATTTCTCTCTTCCAAAGGAAGAGGAGATATGGAAGGTGGAAGTCCTGCTAAACGGAGAGAACGACGAAGTGCCACACCCGAATCCACAATGACTCAAAAAATGAAAAAGAATCTATCTAATTATGCAAACCCTAGGAAAACTAGCGTGCATAGAGCATACACCTATATAATGTAAAGCCAAATCACAAGCAAGCAAGGGTAGGATATGTGAGCTCTCGAATGAAGTAGGTATGTCTCGCCTAAGAGAGGCTTGAGACTCCCATACACAACAAGTAGAGGTTTGTAACCAATTATTGTGGTCCTTAGCTTCAACGCATATAGCGACTGTTCTGTCCGACCCCAACCTAGATGGGACACCTGTAGAATAACCTCTGCGAAGTACCCCCTTGATCACCTAGGTAAGGAAACTAAAGTCACCTCAATATAATCAATGCTCAAGCGAACAGTCACAGGCGGGATTGGCCATATGGGTAGGGTAGCAAAGCCTGAAACTCTCGAAGGAGCCCCCAGATATGAATACAATCCTGGAAATATCTCCGGTGCTACTCAGTTATGACTAGGGGTCATCCCAATCAATAAATGCTCACATTGCCTCGTGCTTAACTCCCTTGTAAGAGGAGGATCCTGAGAAACACTAATTATACCAAGGAATTTCACACTCTCACCTCGACAGACACATGTTGTTCAGTGGTCTTGGAGAATTTACTCACAATGAACTATTCCAAGACCCTAAAACCTAATCTTGTCGGTGCACCCTATAAAAGAAAAGAGTGTAATTCATTTTATTATGTGTTGATTTTAATTGGCTTATTACTCAAAAGGGTGAATGATCGTGCACAATGCACAATGCACACCTAACAATCAATGCAAATGCACTATGTCAAATGAAAAATGGGGTATGCTACTATGTGAAATGCAAAATTCTCCTTCAAATGAAAAATGCAGTCATTCCTATATGAAAATCTGACTAATACTATTCCAAGCAAACCTAGTGCAAGTACCATGCAAAATGCAAAATGCAAAAATGCATCATGTTGCAAAAAGCAAATATTTTTGTATTTTTTGAAATAAAATGAGATAATGAAGCAAAATAATGAATCTACCACCCCTAGACTCTGCAAGCACTATTAGATAGCACCCAAGCAAAGTATCAAGGTAAAAGAGACCTAATGCACTAATCCGAAAATAAAAAATATAAAATGCATTGACAAAAATATTAAAAAAAAAATATAACTAAAAGATGTCTCTGGTCAGAAATAGAGGTGTATACAGACTCTAGAAGCACCCAAGGAGACTCAGCAATCATCAAAACTCACCCAGCAACACTTAATCTTCCCCTAAAAATCAAAACTCAGGGCATATGCGATTGTGTGCAGAAAACCCGCGTATATACATGGATATCCCAGTAGAAACCACGTGTACACATGACTGTGAAGCAAAAACTCATGTATAGGAAGAAAAATAGAATAGAAAGAAGGTTAAACAGACAAGCTGAGACAAAATTTACTCCTATAATACACTACCAAACAAACATGCGCCTATACCTGACTCAGAAATAGAGAAATCAGATCAATTCAAGAACATTGAATGCCAATAAAAAACCCCCAAAGGAAATGACTAGGAATTACCCAATATGGTCACTAATTCTATTACGGAGAAAAACTCCTATGGCTTGGGGTACCACAATAGATAGAGTAACCAAAAAAATCAATCCTTTCTAATATGCAAGAGAAACCAAACACCTAACACTAAAGGATCTCGATACATACCTTATTCTAGACGGTTGATGTAGATCCCTGTTGAGATTTTCCACTCTTGCTTGTATAAGTAATTTGCTATCTCAACATTCAACAAACAAGACAAGCATGCTATATGTAATTTTGTTAGACCTACTCTAGAATATATAATCAATAACATATAAGCATTTCAAATCATCCATGGATTCAATACTCATTTAAATACACATTATTGGACAGGAAAATATATTTCTATTAATATAAAACAGAGATTACAATAATGACAACCTCTGTCGACATGTCTGCAAATTGGAGAAACTGAGTCCTCGACCTGGGCCTCCACCACTTCAATCCTTCATCTATCAATATAAAGCTCACAAGAAAAGGCAATCTTAGGAAGAACACAAAGTGCTCCAAGGGACAAAGGGATGTAGACTCAAGTATAAGCTCCGACAACAATGGACTATAGTTCTCTTGCTCTTCAATTCCTCTTCCTTCAATGTATCCAAAGGGTGCCTTATATAGTGCTTCAATGGGGTAATGGAAGGTCAAATATGAGCGATATCAAGGCATATCGAAGGCCAAGAGACAAGTGATTTGGATCCACATCAAGGAAAAATCCAAAACTATTTGGCTTTTTGCACACATCCTGATGTACGCGGGTTTAAGGGTCAAATCCGCATATATATGCGAGAATAGGTTTAAAAGTCATGTATATTAAATAATACATGTTTTTAGGGATGATATTGGAAACATCAAAGGTACGCAAATGGTACATGGGGTCCAAAGAGTCTGCAGAGGGACAAGGAAGGCCATAAAGGTGTGATCCACCATGTGTGGTAAAATCAGCTGTAACAAATTAGAATCTGTAAGACAATAAAGATGTTTCCCTTTCATCCACCTTCATCCAATTTGGAAACTTTGATTTCCTGACCCATAGTTTCTATTTTTCCTTATGACAACTTTTCTTGACTTTCCTATTTTTATGATTGAACTCCAAAAAGGAAACTGCACCCTCCTTTGTCAATTGTTGCCTCTTTTGTATTTGACTGATTTTTTCATATTTTTGGCACTTTCCCTTTTTCTATCTAGTTGGTTTTGTCATACAATTTGTAATTTTCCCTTGGCAAGTGTTAGAGCGGATTTTACCACACATGGTGAATCACATTTTTATGGCCTTCCCTGTCCCTCTACAGACTCCGTAGACCCCATGGACCATTTTTGTTCCTTTGATGTTTCCAAGATCATCCCTAAAAACATGCAAAAATTGCCATACGTGAATTTTAAACCCTTTCTCGCATATATACTCGGGTTTGACCCATAAAACTACATACATCAGGATGTGTGCAAAAGGCCAAATTCTTTTGGAGTTTTCCTTGATGTGGATCCGACTCAATTTTCTCCTGGACTTCCATATGCCTTGATATTGCTCGGATTTGACCTTTCATTACCCCATTGAAGAGCTATATAATGAGCCCTTTGGATACATTGAAGGCATGAGAAATTGAGAGCAAGAGAACTATAGTCCATTGTTGCCAGAGCTTATACTTGAGTCTGCATCCCTTTGTCCCTTGGAGCACTTTTGTGTTCTTCCCAAGATTTCCCTTTTCTTGTGAGGTTTCTATCGAGAGATGGAGGATTGAAGTGGTGGAGGCACAAGTGGGGGACTCAGTTTCTCCGATTCGCAGACATGCCAACAGAGGTTGTCTCTATTGTAATCTCTATTTTATATTAATAGAAATATCTTTTCCTATCCAATAATGTGTATTTGAATGAATATTTGATCCATGGATGATTTCAAATGCTTATATGTTATTGATTATATATGCTAGAGTAAGTCTATTATATATAGCATGCTTGTCTTGTTTATTGAACGTTGAGGAAGCAATTTATCAATTCAAGCTGGAGTTGGAAAGCTCAACAGGGATCTACATCAACCGTTCGGAATAAGGTATGAATCGAGATCCTTTAGTGTTAGATATTTGGTTTCTCTTGCATATAGGAAAGGATTGATTTCTGGAGTCAAGATGTCTATTGTGGTACCCCAAGCCATAGGAATTTCTCTCCATAACAGAATTGACAACTGTGCTGGGGACTTTCCTTGTTTTTCTTTGGGATTTGGGAGCACAATGTGCTTGATATTCTTGAATTGCTCTTTGTTTCTCCTTGTTTCTGTGTTGCATTTTATAGTATGTTCATCCATTGACACTCCCCTTGATTGGTTTGACCATTGGCCTGCTTTTTACCACTGTCTTCTCTGTATATGCAGGTTTTTGGCTAAAATTCACATACATACGTGGAGTTTTGGCCAAAAGTCACGTATACACGCATTTTTTTGGCCAAAATCCACATATACATGCAGCTCTTTGGCCAAAATTCGCATATATACATAGCTGTTCCTTAAACAGTCACATACATCCTCCCTTTTGGTGAGTTTGATGTTGTTGGAAGTTGTTGAGTGGGTTGTGAGTGTGGTTGGGTCTTCCTTGGGTCTGATGTTGTATTTTGGATGCTTCTTTTGTGACTAGAGACCGTTTTTTCATTGATTTTTATTTGAAAGTAGTTTTAGTCATTTATCCTTTTTGTTTTTCCATTAGTACATTACTCTTTTGTCTCAGTTTCTTGTTGGGATTGTTTTTTATACTTGCTGCAAAGACTGAGAGTTTTAGATGACTTTTATTGCATTTTTCATTCTTTTATATTGAAAAATACAAGGTAGTTGCATTTTTTGCATATGGATTTGAGGAGGTACTTGCATTGGATTGCTTGCATGAGAGTTGTGTTTAGGATTTCATATAGGAAGGATTACATTAGCATTCGGAAAGGAATATATATTTATTCATCTCATGTAGTGGCATACCCTGTTTTTCATTCTATAAGATTGCACTTTCCATTGCTTGTTAGGTGTGCACTTTTATTTCACTGCTAAGTCTTCATGTCATTAGTTGCATGACCATTTACCTTTGAGTAATTACAGCCAAATAAAATAAATGCTTAATTAAAATGGATTACACTATTTTCTTTTATAGGGTACACCAACAAGATTAGGTTTTAGGGTCTTGGAGTAGTTCATTGTGAGTAAATTATCCAAGACCACTAAACAAAAACATGTATGTGTCTGTCCAGGTGAGAGTGTGAAATTCCTTGGTATAATTAGTGTTTCTCAGGATCCTCCTCTTACAAGGGAGTTAAGCATGAGGTAGTGTGACCAGTTATGATTGGGATGACCCCTAGTTGTAACTGAGTAGCACCGGAGATATTTCCAAGATTGTATTCATATACATGGGCTCTTTCAAGAGTTTTAGGATTTTCTACCTTGCCCATACGGTCAATCCTGCCTGCGACTGTCTGCCTGAGCATTGGTTATATTGAGGTGACCTTAGTTGTCTTACCTAGGTATCACAGGGGGTACTTTCAGAGGTTATTCTGTAGGTGTCCTGACCAGGTAGAGGTCGAAAAACAAATTCACTTTATGTGATGAAGCTGAGGGCCACTACAATTGGTTACATACCTCTTCTTGTAGTGTATGGGAGTTTCGATCCTCTCCTAGGTGAGACATACCTGTTGCATTCGGGAGCTCACATATCCTCCCCTTGGTTTGCTTGTATTTTGGCTGTAGATTTTCTTAGGAGTGTGTTCTTTATGCGCTAGTTTGCCTTTGGGATCGCTGTTATTTGAGTATATTTATGCTCTCTTGAGTCTGGGTCTTTTTATTTTTGGCATGCTTGGTATCCTATCACCTGTCCTTGGTCCTAGTACAGACCCTAGTGTCAGACTTGGGGGCATCACAGCCCCTTACCGTGGTCATATATTTGGGAGTGGTCACATTACTCCCTCTACTCCATTTGTGGAGGATGTTGGCTCCCTTCTCTTTGTCTTTACACTGGTGGTAACCCTCACAGGGGTGGTGGTGGATGCATGAACGTTGGGTGTACACCTTAATTTCCTTTTTATGTCCCATCATTCACCACATTGTTTTCTTTGGGTGCAGTTGTAATGATCATTCCTCCCTATATCCTATATTTGGATTCTTTATTGACTATTTTGGGTTGTTTTGCAATTATATTGTTGTCATGTAGGATCTGGTTTTTGTACACTCTCTCCAAGGTTTTGACTTGTTCGTGCCTATCACAGGTATTATGGCTGAAATGGCATATAGGTTATGATATCACATCCTCTTGCATTTATGCGTTGCCTTATGACCATTCCATCTTAACCTTAGGTACGAACCCATTCTATGGTATCATGAAACCTTCATGTTGTTGTTAGAAGTGGTACAATGTGAATGGTAGAGCTTTCCTATACATGGGTGTCCTAGTTAGCTCCCTTTTGCATTTGGTACCCATGTTGTGAGTGCTCTCTTAGGTCTAGGAGTCCCTTTTAGTCCCACCATGTCCTTGATCAAGAGATTCATACTCCTCTTGAAATTTATGTTGGCCATTTCCCCAAGACTCCCTTGTATATGTCAAGTTGTAATTGCATTATCATGAGCTTTTCCTGCCTCATTGAGCCTTATGTCGGATTCTCTGACTTTGAGTATCAACGATATAGCCCAATCTTGTCTCATGTCTAGCCACGCAGAGCCATTTTATATATCCTTTGTAGCTTGATTCCCTATTTATACCAGGAGGGGACTTTCCCTCGAGTGTCATTATCCTACACATGTGTCCTTGCATTGAGAATAGGTATGTTTCGCTGCTTTGAACTAGTTTGTTTTCCCATTGACACTCATCTCCTCCTAGTCTGTAACCTTAAAGCAATTTTATTCTTTTTCAAGCTTTTCAAATATTTGAAAAAGTCCAAAAAAATTAAAAAACCAAAAATCCGAACAAGAAAAGATGTTATCTTTGGCAGCAGTAGAGTCATGTCGTCTTCAAACAGAGCACTGTATATCACATCCGTTGGTTGGGTTAATAGTTTGAATTTAGGAGCTGTACTCATTTATCTGAGTTTATCTCCACCGACTGGTTAAGCTTTCGGTCCCTATGGAGTCTCCGACGATGCCTCCTGTATCATAGAGATGTCCCAGTTTTGTATATCGAGTCTATGCTTCCTACATTTAGTCACCATTCACCTTTATGCTCTTGTTTGAAGGAAGTTGAAACCTGAGTCAGCCATTTCTCAGTTATCTTGATTTTGCATGTCGTCCATTCCCGATACAGTTACTGGATCGTGCACCTTATGATCAAGTCCTTATACATTATACAACTTTGCTGAGTACCTCGTGTTGGATGATGGGGGATGCCTTAATACCCTCCTTCCAGTGGATTTCATCCCATCAACTTCAGATCATTTATTCTGGGGTAGGAATCTAGAGTCATTTTTGAGTGCCTTGATACTTGCAGTCATCAGTGGCAGGTTCTCTTGCCATCGACAGTTTTTTGGGAATACATCAATGTCCCTTGATCGATGGATTCTCTCAAGTGTTCGACCTTAACACATTTATTTACACTCGTTAGTTTGCACTCTAGTACCTTGATTCCCATTTTCATTATTGGTGGTTGATCTCGCGTCTGTTAACGGTATACATCAATGACTGGTAATCAGATGATGGAATACTATGTTCGACCTCGACACCTCTATTCACATAGTAGGACATGTACTCATAGCAGTTTGTGTAGAAGACCTTCCATACTGGTGGCATCTCTTATATGCTACCTCCTTAATTGTGCTAGTGTTGATGAGATTTTAGCTCTCGTGACTTGATTCCAGTATATGTCAAACATTTCTAGCCATTATGGAGGTCTTGATCCATTTTATATCTTCAATTTTCACAGAGATCATGATCCTTTGTATATCTTCATCATGGAGATTATGATCTATTTATATTGTACGTGGCGATGACCACATATGTCATATTGTATCATGCCTATTCATGGCCATTGTACTCTTATGTATCTGGGACTGCTATATGTATTCGCAGTTATGTGTAGATTTGTATCATTGTATAGTGCTGATTGGATGGCTAGTTCTTCCACTGGGTTCTTCATCACTTCACTTCTAGGATGGAATTATAATGTATTTTGGCCATCCTATGACCCCTTCGACCTCACACATTAGGGGGCATCTGTTATAGTTGATTTTACTACACCTGGTGAATCACATTTTTATGGCCTTCACTATCCCTCTATAGAATCCTTAGACCCCATGGACCATTTTTGTTCCTTTGATGTTTCCAAGATCATCCCTAAAAACATGAAAAAATTTCCATATGCGACTTTTAAACCCTTTCTCGTGTATATACGCGGGTTTTCCCCCTAAAACCGTGTACATTGGGATGTGTACAAAAGGCCAAATTATTTTGGAGTTTTCCTTGATGTGGATCCAAATCACTTGTCTCCTAGACTTCCATATGCCTTTAGATCACTCGGATTCAACCTTTCATTACCCCATTGAAGATTTATATAAGGAACCCTTTGGATACATTGAAGGCATGAGGAATTGAGAGCAAGAGAACTATAGTCCATTGTTGTCGGAGCTTATACTTGAGTCTGCATCCCTTTGTCTCTTGGAGCACTTTTGTGTTCTTCCCAAGCTTTCCCTTTTCTTGTGATCTTTCTATCAAGAGATAGAGGATTTAAGTGGTGGAGGCCCAAGTGGGCGACTCAGTTTCTCCGATTCGCAGACGTGCCAACAGAGGTTGTCTCTATTGTAATCTCTATTTTATATTATTAGAAATATCTTTTCCTGTCCAATAATGTGTATTTGAATGAATATTTGATCCATGGATGATTTCAAATGCTTATATGTTATTGATTATATATGATAGAGTAGCTCTAACACTATTATATATAGCATTCTTGTCTTGTTTATTTAATGTTGAGGAAGCAATTTATCAATTAAAGCTGGAGTTGGAAATCTCAACATGGATCTACATCAACTGTCCGGAATAAGGTACGAACCGAGATCCTTTAGTGTTAGATATTTAGTTTCTCTTGCATATAGGAAATGATTGATTTCTGGAGTCAAGCTGTCTATTGTGGTACCCCAAGCCATAGGAATTTCTCTCTGTAACAGCAAGTTGGCTTGCCCAAGTGGCCCTCCTATTAATAGAAACTTATTTTCCACCTAATTAATTGCATAATAATATTTAATGACAATTAATATACCAAGTGCATGCCTCCTAAGTGACATTTAAATAAAATATCCTAGGTTAATTTACTTAATGCATCTTTTGATCCCCCTTGGTGCTCGACAAGGTCAACACTTCTAGCGATCAAAATGTGGGGATATGACAATCCTCCCCTCCCAAGTCTGCTTGTCCTCAAGAAGAAGCACCACAGAGTGCTGTAAATTTGTCCACCAGGTTTCTGCTGGACCAGTCTAATCATAGTCGTTTCCCTTATACCACTTCCTTTAGAAATATTTCTAACCCAGTTAAGGTAGCTGAGTATAATTATCGGATCCCACTTCCTCCTCTGTAAGGACCCAAATTTTGTTTCCACCTTTTGAGCTATGTCATTCCTAAGAATGTCGAGATCCCATGGTTGTATTTGCCTCCTTCCACCCATCAGTATAAACAACAAAATTTTATCATTGTAGAGGATGAAAATGAGGTTATAAAAATCATACCACCATACTGGAAGCTCATCTCTCCCCATGCCAAACTGAATTTTTTTTAAACTCTCCCACCGGACATGGAATTCCTTAATGTGGGACCAAATCATCTTGAGCCTCTCTAAAGTATGAAAATCCATGTGCAAGCTAGCACTGGAATTCATGTCACTGTTGTTATGAATACACAGGAGGTTATCCCATGCCCCTCCATGTACACTGAAAGCATCATATAGCATCCATACATGCTCATGCCATTGCTCATACAATTTCTTTGATGTGTCCAATGTCTGTCCATTGTTGCAAGCAAGATGTTTACCCTCCATTGCACACATCTCAATCATGTATCTAGCCACCCAATCAATGGACAGAAAAACTTTCATGCTAAATGATTCAGGTGGGAATATTTCAGCTACTACTAATTCACTTGTCAAACCACATGTTTTGGCCATCAATACCTCAACTAGAAGAGTGAAAGTATCATGCTCCTCTTGTGGCATCAACAAAAAAATTCCTTTCGCCCAATTTTCATCCCCACATGATGTGGCTGAAATAGAAGTGTGGGGTGAAGAGATGTGAGCCAAATCCCTACAATTCTCATCAATCAAGATAATGGATCCACAAATTCCTCCATTAGTTTTCTGAGTGACAGTGTGATCATGTGCCTCCTCCAAAATTGTACAATATTTTCCTAGAGGCAACTCATAATCTCTTAGGAACCATGCAAGTGCTTGATCTTCATATTGCTTGACCTCAAACTCCTCAAGCACATGCAAATTGGAATGCACCTCATGTGCATGTGTATAGGAGGTATATAATAGCTCCAAAATAAGTCTTTGTTGCTATTCACATGTCAAGACAATCTCAGTCACAACAAAACAATTATTGCAGAAATAAACTTTTTTACCTCCCAAGGTCTTCATTCAAAATATGTCTCTTCCACCAAATCAATGGATGAATAAGCACTTTTATTTGCTGATCGATATGGAATTTGATCAGCCATCTTTCTGGTATAGAATAACACTTCATTCTTCCCCTCAACCTCAATGAGTTCTTGTCCAATATTCTATTCCTCATAGATTTTCATAAGCACCTACAAATCTAAGTGCATCTCATGATATTGCTCACTTTGTTAAAGAATGCAATCAGCCTTGTGAATATGGCTGAATTGTGTGTAGCAGGGTAGGTAGTACCTTTGCAACTTCTCATAAAGTTTCTCTATCTCCATATTCGATTCTTGGAGTGCACATTGAGTGCTCTTCAAGGAATATTGGGTGGTCAACAACTATTTTGTGAGTTTGCAAATTTATTCTCCATCCTTCAAGGATGCTCCATGCAACACATCAGAAACCTCAATAAAACTATCTCTATCAGAAAGCAATTGTAAGAATCCCCCTTGTATTGTAGAAAATTCCTTCCGCATCTCCTCGGATTCAAGAGAAGATTGATCTTACAATGAAGCAGCTATCCAACACTGGTGTGTCACTGAAGAGTGTGTGTCTTGGAGAAGGTGTAAAGCCTTTTGAATCTTATTTTCATCCATTTTCAAAGGCCAAGGAAATGAGTGGCGTTCTTGAGGAAAATCACCCCCTTCTTCCTTTCTACAATTTTCTTGCTGTGAATTACACTTCTCTTTATGAATATTTCTGGGTGCTTCCCCACCTGCAAGACTAGATGGCTCATAGCTCTCCACAATGGTGATAGTTGGATCTAAATGAAAATGGCTGCTGCAAAAATCAGAACCTTCATCGCATATTTTATTCACTTTATCCTTCTCTTGTATAGATACTATGGTGGCCTTGTCTTCCACCAAAAATTCTACTTCATACCCAAGCGGTGTGGCCTTGTCTTCTTCTTCCTTACATGGATCCTGAGATGACTATAACTCTGATTTGCATTATTTTTTTGTATCTAATCTAAAAGTTCCCTTATCACCGTTGACAATATCAGCCTTCTTTGCACTAATTTTGGGATCACCAACAGAGAAACTAGGAGTGAATTCCTCTCCTTCACAACGGGCCTTCATTTTGCAGTCCTCATCTACACATGAAGTATTTTCATCCTCCCATGGATAATATGGTTGTAGGTGAACATGGATGGTGAAAAATTCAGAACCTTTATCATCCATGTTCTCCATCTTATAATCTTCCTGTACAGATACTTTCATGGCCTGCTTCTCCACCAAATTTTCTGGTTTACACCCAATTGAGATGTGCTCAATTTGTGATTCCTTGTAAGGCTCAAGGGGTGAATGTAAATCTGAATCATGTTTATCTTTTGCATCATATCCAAAATATGTCTCACCATCATCAATATGCCCCATCTCTTCTGCACTTATCTTGAAATTAGAAACAAAGAAATTTGGATTCATCTCACCTTCCACGTTACTAACAACTAGATGTTGGACTATTGGATCTTTAGTTGTGCATGGATATTCTTCATCTCCTTCTACTGTAGGATTTGGTGACTCATAATCCTCATGGATGTTTAAAATATGTTGATCTCTCTTTCAAGAAAACCCAAATAATTTCTCAAAGAAACCATGTGCAGATGGCTCTAATGAATCTTCACTTTTGGTCCTATTTTCTTCCCCTTTACTTTGAGAAGTGGAACATCTTAGTTCCTTTATTGATGGCTTCTTTGTATTCAAAGAACCTACATGTATTAAATATTTTGAAAACATAGACTCTCCAACTTTATTTCCTTCATGCTGAGAGACACTACTACTCCCTTCTCTATGTTTGCTTGCCAATTGCTTGGCAAGGAATTATCTAGTCTCTTGATCTGACTGGATGATTCTTTGAGATACATATTTCATCCCTTTCAATGTTATTTGTATAAAAATTCTTAAATATTCTCTATCATCCAATTTTGAATGCTCTCCTTCCTCATACAACTCAAAGTATAAATCTTCCATGACTGGAACTAATTCCACAACTGCAACTTGAAGATATTGCTAAGCTACTTTTCCACTGAGAGTTACTTTCCACAGGCTGAGCCAAGGAAAGTAATCTGATACCATTGTTATGTCCCAAATCTGGTGTACATACTTTAACACTCTTCAATTCTATAAATTATATTAAAATTTATGAACTTGAATTAATTTACACAATGACTTGTCGGACTGGGCAGATAAGGGGTTTCTTCTAGGAAATTTTGTAGGAAAAAGAAGTGAGAAGTGGACAGAAAAGTAAGAGATGTCAGACAGGGAATTTTCTCTCGCCTAACACATTTATATCTAGTTCTATTTAGGGTTCATATTTCGTAGTGCGGAAACCTACTACCATGCTTCTGGGCATCCAAACTACGAAACTAAGAGAGTATGTCAGTCTGTTTCAACCATGGGCTTCTAGAAACTTGCAGAGGTTTGTTCCAGAATTAATATATCATAAATAAAGGTTCATTAAGTTTAATAACAGATCAAAGAAAAAGGAAACTATTCTACAAGTTGTAAAGGTGATACTAGCTCGTCGGGCAACTCACTAGCTCCATATTCAATCCTTTACAAAGAGGGTAAGGGAGGTTCGAATTCTTTGTTTAGACTTGGGGGAATGTAGTAGGGATTTCTCCCTTTCTATAGAGTAGGAATGGCTACCTTCCATCTATAGGATGGAAGGATAGGGTTTTTGGTGGTGGTGCAAGAAAAATAGACAGAAAATAAAATACAATCCCTCTGCACACAAGGTTATGGGTTAAGCTCCAAGACCCTACATACAACTGTTAGAAAAACCCAAAGACCTGCAAGCAAACAATGAAAACCTACAAGAACATGTTAAACAATAAACCTAAAACCAAATACTATTAGAAAACAACTATCTACCAAAGAAAACATGCAAAAGAAAAGAAAATATACCCTCTAGCTAAAATGGGCCACCATGCCCTAGCTTGGGAAAGCACCTCTCTTGGGAATGGGGAGCTATGGCTCAATGGGAGGATGGATGAGAGGGAGGGTGAATGGATTGAGAATAAAATGGTCTCAAGGCACTCACTCTGGAAGCATAACAATATGGAAAGAAGGAATGTCTTGAGAGTGATCCCCACCCCTCTATTTATAAGATTTTTAGGGCTTTAGCCCCTTTCACTCAATATTTAGCTATTTTGGGGGTTTTAAGCTCCTTTGATGGGTTTTTGGCCCTTTTTGAATGCTTTAGTCCCTATGAGATCTATTTTGGCTCTTTTTAGGGGTTTTTAATCCCTTTTTAATATTTTCAAGCCCTTTTTAGGGTGTGGGGGTCAAATGGGGTCAAATGAGGGTCGTGTGTGTGTGTCCTTGGGTGGTGTAGGCCATGTGGAGCTAAGTGAGGGATTTTTTGGGTTAACAGATTCCCCCCTGATGTTTGAGGGTAGGAGCTCATCGTATGGCCAATGGACATCATAGGATTTTCTGGGGAGAGGTGGTGCTTCCTGAGATGGGGCATGGTGGATTTTGGTTTTTGTATTAATATGGTTCCCATAAATGGGTGAGATACACATAATGTGTGACATGTATATGAATGAGGGAGTCATCCACATGATTGTAACAATGTCAAAAAAATAATGTGATATATGCTCTATAATACAAAAGTCGATCATGTACAACTGATGATACATAGTGGTTGTGTCAAAACCCCAAATTTACGCAAAAATTTAAAATTTTGAGATAACAACAAATGTTAAAACCTGCGGTTTCAATAACAGCTAAAGGTTTGTAATAAAATAAACAATTAAGTAATTAGTTTTACTAAATGTCAATTATGTTAACTTAACAGTTCATTTTTGTAACAAGAATAAAGTTTTCTTGCTTATTGTTTTATTTTAGTTTACTGATGAGTCTCTTCATCTCAAGTAGGTAGAATCTAACTTTTGAATCCGGGGATTACTTAGCAATTGTGCTAACGCAGAAGATTCCTGGTTCTTACAGGTTTATAGGTATGATCGAACGAGTATGTTTAAAAATTCTTAAAGTATCCAACAATGTTTTATTTTAAATTATAAAGCTTAGTAAATAAGCTGCTAAATTCTAAACAACTTCCGTGAGGTAAAACCGTTTGGCTTCCTTCAATTTTTCTTGTAATAAAGTTCAGAAGTACATTGCGATAGTAAGATATGTTTGTGGCTCTGAAATTATAATTTCAGTCGCGAAGTAACTTCTACTTTAGTCTATATAAATTGCAATGTTATAATGATTGTTTTGTTAGTATGTATACAATAATATATTATCTTATCTGTGTAAAAACTGTTCCGCATTTCGCTTCTGCAAGATAACTTACAGTCTGTTAAGATTTCGAAAGTATAATTTTGATTGTGCAAACTAAAACCATAATTCCTTCTCACATGAGATCATTGTTTGCCTATACTTTAACTTCATGGAGAACCCTGTGGTTCTAATAGTTTCTGGACTCAAGTAGGATCATTTCTATTCAATTTCTTAATTTTTCTATCATACTTCTCTTGAATTAAATTACTGTCTACAAATAGTTTTTCTGAGATTGATGCTTTTGAAATAGGTCGACTTTCTAGTTATTTTGTTTAATTCTATAACTAATTTACTACCCAATAGACATGGTGAATCTTTAGTAATTACCAAGTTGAGTCATAACCAAAATCCATCAAAGTTTCGTTGCTCTGAACTATGTAAAAGAATTTCATAAAAGTGTCCTTACAAAACACTTTGTCAACTTCTTAGTTTTGTTACCATTTGATTTATTAGTTCCTATATGTCTTATAAACATGCATAATCTATTTTGTTTAATAGACATTCAAGTCTATAACTAGTTCAAGGTTATAAACAAGTTTTAAAAAGAGTTTATGATTCCAGATAAACTATGTTATGCCACTTATAATTGTTACAACTTGAAAAGTTGTTATTGCAAGAGATTTACCATGTATAAACTATAATATTTTTACAAAGGAAAACTATAGTTGTTCGGTGATTAGCTTGAGCTCTCCCATAGCAAATGATCTCTAACCAAAACAAGGTCAAAGTTTAGAGAAAAGAAATGCTATTATTCAAATCATGTTTGTGATGTTACAATATAATAGACATAAGGTAAATGGTGAAATGCGTCTTATGCATGAACGATTTCGGCATTAACCAAGGTTTTAAACATGAAACTTCTTTGCTAGGTCAACGTAATTCACAACGTTGATATTCCATCACCAATATAGCAAGTCATATGATGAACGGTGTGATCGATTTACAAGGCAATTATTTGGTTTATGATATAGTTTACCCCTCATTCCAAATGATTAAATAATTGGATATCATTTTATGCAGGAACTATAGGGAACGATCCACTACATGGTTTGATTTACGTGACCACATGGTATTCTCCTAACCAAGCATGGAAGATATAAGAGGCATCGTAACCCTAACCCTTTTCATTTCTCCTCCACAGTCCACGCTGCCCCTTAAGGCTGCTCTGCTTTGCTTTCATGGTGGCCATCGGTCCTCTTTTGCTCAAGTTGTCTCGAGTCTTGGGTTAGCATTTCCTTTACCTATGAGTTTGGTTTTTAAGCCATTCTTAGTGGCTATGAGTTCTCACTCTACAATATTTGGCCCTTGGCTTGCTGTCTGCTCCAGTTTTCTTTTTGCTGTCCTCATGGCTCACTGTCTACGTGAGGTTCAGTCTTTACAGACTGTTGGGTCTAAAATTTGTAAAGCCTGTTGGAGACAGAACATTTACAAGACTGTTCGTTGCTTCCAATGACAATTAAATAATGATTTTAGTGTTCATTTACTTTGCAGCAAGTGTTTTTGTTGTTACAGCAACATAAAATGAATATTAAGTTTTTTTAAGTTCTGACCTTCGTCTTTTAACTCCTTGTAGGTGCTCTCCATTAAATGCATTCACGGTGGAGGAAGTATACGGTTAGCCAGCGAATGCCGTGGCTCATGGCTTAGTTCAGGTAAGCCCTGTGGTCCATGTGTTGGGTTTTCACCCTACTTGTAACAGGATGGTCATTTGGAATCACCCAAGGTTTGGGGAAACCTTCCTCGACTCGCCATAAGTTATGTGGTTTGAATTATTTATAGGTAATATTTTGGTTTACCTAGTTTCGAACCCTCGCTAGTCGATGGGTAGACTCGGTTTTAATTGAGCAATGTAAATAGTTTTTGATGTTTAGCTTACGACTTGTTTAAATTAATAGTTCTCTTGTAAAGATAGTTCTGTCTTCAAGATTGTTTTGGTTTATCAGATGTTTAACATTAAGCTCTGCGTAATCAGGGTTTTTACCCTTCTCCATTGTAGATGAAGTTTTGTACTCTGTTTAAAGTACTCTGTAAATGTTACTGTTAATATTTTTACGACTGATACATGCAGTCATAGTTTAGTTATAAATATTGCTCATTTTTGTTTAGAGTTTTGAGCTAGGGTTTATCCTATGGAAACCCTCATTTTTAAATAAATTATTCTACTTAATTTTTAACAAATTTTAATACTTATTTAGTTTACTATTAACTAGTATTACAAGGCATTGTGGAAATTCTAGTTTATAATAATTACAGTGTCTATTTGTTTGTCCTTAAAGGACTGAAAGTAATTTATAATAACCTGGTTACTTAATGGTTACATAATTAAATAAATTTAGTTTATGACTTCAATGTATTGATATTGGTAATTATAATATATATAAGGGGTTTTAACCCTGTCTTTCACTTTCACAGGTACACCCTATTTGTATAAATAAAAAGAAACAGTTTCTTTTATAAGTATACATTTTGTATATGTTATTCATTATTGTATTTCACCTCTGTGTAATAAACTTTAATTTGTTCTTTTAATGGTTAAAAAGAACATATTCTTATTGTTTATCCCAGGTTACTACTGTATATAAAGAATACTGATAGATTTCTGCTCAGAAATATGAGCTAGGGTTTTTACCCTATTTAACTTTTATAATAATAATTTATGTACTATTATTTCGTTAAGTTCGATTACTGTCACAAGAGTTTAAAATTATTTTAATGGCTTGAGGAATTTCAGGTTAGAGTTTATGGAAATAATCTTTGTTCTTCTTGTAAAAATTCCTCTAGTTTGTAAAATAATTTCCTTTGTTTTATAAACATTATTATTTATGTTAATAATAATATTGTTTATATCAATAATAATATTATTTGTGTTAATAACAATATTATCTATGAACACTATATTCTCTTAAGTTTATATTTGCATTTATATATACTATTAATAAAGACTGAGAACAATCTATATTAGTTTAATTTATTCAATAGGATTATTTGTGTAAGCTTGGTGAAAGAAATAAGGATTTTCAACCTCTCATTACTCCTTTGCATATAATTTGTCTTGTAAGAGTGTAAGGACAGTCCTTATTAATAATACTTTAAGCATAGGTTACTACTGTCTTTTAGTTATTTTAATTCTAAGAAAATGAATACTGTGAGAGTTATTAAGTTCTTATTTATTATATTCCTTATCTCGAATTAGTTTATCTTCAAAATTTAATTAGGTTACCAATCCTTACTTAGAGTTCAAATAGTTGCAGGTAAAAATAGCTATTATTATTAGGAAAAGATATAAACCAACAGAACCATATTTACATCCTTACTTAACATAAATAAATAAGCATTTAACTGACATTTCTATTTCTTCTATTTCGGTGTAGATGTATAGTTTGTAAAATAAAGTACTATGTAAAAGAATAACTTACATATCTGAACACACTACTAATAGTAAAATAATATGACCTTGTTCTTTTTCTAGTATTCTTAATACACAGTCTGGTTTTAACAACAACCCTACTAAACATATTAATATTCTTTCTGGAAGCAACTATCTAGTGAAAGAAAAGATTCCAACACTCTGAAAATATAAGTAACTCTATTCATTTCGGATTCCTATCATATCTTTATCCATTTTAAACACACTACCTATGCTAGAGTACGATCTGGTTTATTCCAGATGGGGAAAAACACATGTAGGGTTATTTTTCATCAAAGTACAGATTCCACATTCAAACAACTAAGAGATTTCAAGCTTAACAGTTCACTACATAACATATAAATCATTCATTATTTGTTCATACTCAGATATAAACTTTAAACATAATAAATAAAGACTGTAGGACCTATTTAAAGCTGGATGAAAACAATGTTGGGAGGTCATTCCTCCCTACCAACTCCTGGAGAGTGCTCAAACAGCGACTTCTCAAGACCCCCAAGCCTGTTCCTAGTCTCCTTGGTTGGGACTAGGTGGAGAAAACAACAAAATACTAGTCCAATGACTCAGTACCAACTCTGCACTCAGTAGCAAGATATTTCAGCTAGAAAGCTATACTAGATCACTTCCTCCAATTTACCCCTCAAACACCTTCCTCTACTTCCCTTCCTAATGAATTCCTTGAAGTACATTCACCTGAATGATTCTCCTCTTGGAATGAGCAGCCTCAGCTCTCTTCAATGGTTTTTTTATTGAGATTGCCTAGGTCTTTTTGGTTTAGTTGTCATTAATTGAGCCAGCTGCTCTGATCCCACTTTCTTGGGGGATCATGACCCCAAATGTAGGGAGGTTTCCACCTGCAACATTGGAAGTGTTTGAGAATGTTGCCACTTGTCTATTTGCTCTCCACTTAGTCTCCTCCACCAACTTGACTAGTAACACTCTTTTTAATAGCTCTCCCAAGCTATTGTCTCCACTTTTATTTATTTAAAATTAAAATATTCAGAATTACATTCAATATCCTTGACTCTGCTGAGTCATCATTTACAACTTAGTATTAAATTTAACATAATGTCTTGGAATAAAATCAAAATAAGATAATATTATTTTGCAAAATTGGGGCATGTGACATACACACCCCCTTAGAACATAACATTGTCCTCGATGTTATTTATTCTTCATCCTCAGAATTCCCCTGGAACAGAATTGGATATGCATTTCACATTTTACTTTCCAATTCCCAGGTGGCTTCCTCTGGACTAAGGTGCTTCCATTGTATCTTCACCTGTCCAATGGTGTGGTTCCGAAGTGTAATTTCCCTCCTCCCAAGGATACAGTCCAGTTCCACCAGAAAGTCTCCTTCTGGTTCCACCTGTACAACATTCCAGTTAACAACATGAGTAGCATCATGAACATATTTCTTTAAAACGGAAATGTGAAAAACATTATGTACTCTTAAGTTAGGTGGTAATGCTAATTGATAAGCTACTTGTCCAATCTTAGACAAAATTTCAAATGGGCCACAGTAACGAGGTGCCAATTTTTCACAACTCCCCAATCTTAGAGAGCTCTTTTTGGGCCTTACCTTGATGAACACATGTTCACCTATCTGAAACTCCTTTGGAGTTCTTTTTAAGTTCGATTGACTTTTCTGCTGATCTTGTGCCACTTTCAAATTTTCCTGCACTTGTTTCACAATTTCTTCCATTTCTTTTAATAGTCTTGGACCTAATACCAATCTATCTACTGGATTACTCCAAGAGATAGGAGTATTACATTTTCGTCCATATAAAATTTCAAATGGACTAAATCTAGCTAATGTCTGATAATTATTATTATAAGCAAATTCTACCAGATGTAAATAGTCCTCCCATTTACCAGGCTGGTCTTTCACATACATTCTTAATAGATATTCTAATACTTGGTTTACCCTTTCAGTTTGTCTATCTGTTTGAGGATGGAAAGACGTATTAAAATTTAATGTGGTGTTTAACCCTTTAAAAAAAGACTTCCAAAAGTTTCTTGTAAACTTAGGATCTCTATCTGAAATTATAACTTTTGGTACTCCATGTAATCAAAAAATATGTTTTAGAAAAATATCAGCTATGTTGGTAGCTTTGTAAGTTGTCTTAACAGGTATAAAGTGAGCTGCTTTGCTTAACTTATCAACTACTACCATGATAGAATCATTCTGATTTTGATTTTTAGGAAATCCAGTAATAAAATCGAGACTAATTATCTCTCATTTCCAGCTAGGGATGGGTAAAGGATGAAGCAAACCAGCTGGGTGTTGATGTTCAGTTTTTACCTGTTGACATTCAAGACACCTAGCAATATAATCCGCTACTTCAGTTTTCATATTTGGCCAGAAATACTCTTTTATTAACATGGTTATAGTCTTTGATAACCTGGATGACCTGAATATGGTGTTTTATGAATTTCATCCAGAATTAACAGCTTAATTTTAGGTACGTTCGGTACATACATTCTATCCTTATACAACAAAAATTCTTTTTCATTTAAACTGTAACCCTTAATTAAGTTTTCTGTTGGATTTTCTTTAGCTTAAGCTTGCAAATTCTGGTAAATTTCATCTTGTTTTATTCCTTCTTTAAGTTGTTCATCTAAGTCTGAAACATAGGTGATGATTGCTGTTGCAAAATTCAACCTTGCGTTCCTACTTAATGCATCAGCAACTTTATTTTCTTTACATTTTATATGTTGGATTTCAAAATCATACTCTCTTAAGAAGGATAACCACCTAGCTTGTTTGGCATTTAAATTTGGCTGATCTAAAAGATACTTCAATCCTTTATTGCCAGTCATTAAAACAAATTTTCTACCAATTAGGTAATGTTGCCACATCTTTAAGACGTGTATTACAACTGCTAATTCTAAATCATATGTTGCATAATTATTTTCATGAACTTTTAGGTTTCTAGACTCATAGGCAATAACATGTCCTTCTTGAGTCAGAACACCACCTAAGCCATCATTACAGGCATCAGTGCACACTACAAATTCTTTATTAGGATCTGCTCTTCTTAAAATAGGTGCGCTGGTTAATAAAGTTTTTAACTTTTTAAAGCTTTCTTCACATTTCTAATTCTAGTCGAACTTCTTTCCTTTCTTCTGCAAGGAAGCTATCGGATTTGCTATCCTCGAAAAACCTTCAATGAACCTCCAGTAGTAACCGGTAATGCCCATAAAATATCGAACATCCGTCACATCCTTAGGAACCGTCCAATCTTCAATTCCCCTTATCTTTTCAGGATCTATGGAAATTCCTTCCTTGGTCACTACGTGACCTAAATACTGAATCTTATACTTGAAAAAATCACATTTACTAAACTTTTCAAAGAGTTGATGTTCTCACAACTCTTGCAAAACAATTTTTAGATGTTCTTTATGTTCTTCTTCAGTTTTTGAATAGATTAGAATTTCGTTGATAAACATGACCACAAACTTATCTAAATACTTATGCATCACATTGTTCATTAAACACATGAAGACAGCTGGGGCATTAGTAACCCGAATGGCATTATGACAAATTCATAATGACCATATCTTGTTCTAAAAGCTGTCTTAAAAATGTCTTCATCTTTAATCCTCACTTGATGATATCCATACCTTAAATCTATTTTCAAAAACACCATGGCTCCATGTAGTTGATAAAACATATCATCTATGTGGGGCAACATATATCGATTTTTGATGGTCATCTTGTTTAACTGACGGTAATCTATGCAAAATTGCATAGTTCCGTCCTTCTTCTTGACGAATATGACGGGTGCCCCCCAGGGAGACACACTTGGTCGAATATACTTTTTATCAATTAACTCTTTTAATTGTGATTTTAATTCATTAAGTTTGAGTATGTTCATTTGATAAGGGGCCTTTGAGCTAGGTACTGCACCCAGTAACAACTCAATAGTGAAATCCAATTCCCTTTTCGGAGGTAATCCCAAAATTTCTTCTGGAAATAAATCAACATATTCTTTTAAGACTGGTATGTCTTCCACTTTTAACTTATCTATTTTAATTTTACTTTACTCATCATTAATTGTTACTACATAAGCTTTACATCCCTTTCTAATAGCTCTTTTAAGTTGTAAAGCAGAAATATGCCTTACAGTAGTTTTTCTAGGAATTCCTTTAACACTTACTGGTTTTTCATCACTGTTTAAGCATGTGAAAGTTTTATCATAACAGTTTAGAATTACTCTATGTTGTTCTAACCATTCCATACCAATCAAAAAAACATAAGAACCAAGTGGCAAAACATCAAGTTTAACAACAGTTTCAAATTTATCCATAACTAATGCACATTCTTTCACAAAAAAAGTTACTTTTCTTTTAGCACCAGTGGCTAACTGAACTAACCATGAATTCTCAAACTTATCAACATATAACTTACATTTTTCTACTATCTGAGGTGTAATATAACTGAGACTAGCTCCTGGATCAATCAAAATAGTTACAGGGGTTTGACTTATCATACCTTCTACTTCCACCATGGAAGTCTGATATTCAGCATGTCGGTTCTCCAAGGCTGTGTTGATTCTAGGTATGCTCCTTGCTAGTTCCCCAATGGTCATCTCCTCCTATATATTATGAATATTGCTAACAGTCTTCTTCCGATTTGGACAGACTGAAGCATAGTGTGGGCCATTACATTCCCAGCACTTGATAGGCTTTTTGCGCTCAAAGTTCTTGGTAAGTTTCCATGATTATTCACAAATTCCTTACCTTTAGAATTATTCTGATTGTTGGGTGTATTGCTCTTGTTTCCTTGGAAATTTTTGTTAATAGAATAGTTTTTGGCCTTATTGTTCTTAAAATTTATGTTAGGCACAAAATCCTTCTTCTTTTGTTCAAACTGATTATTATTTTTCTTAGCCTTTCAGTTGGCCAAGCTTTCTTTCTTCTGATTCTACTCAAAACATAAGTTATCCTTTCTCATAGCTTCCTCCAAGGTCTTTGGGTTATCATATCCAATCCTATCTTTAATATGATAAGGTAGGCAGCTAAGGAATCGTTGTACCTTTGGTTTCTCATCTACAAGGTATGGTACATACCTAAGTAGACTTAAGAATTTGCTATTCAGATCCTTCATTGTCATTGATCCTAACTTCAGCTCATAAAAATCTTTGGCTCTCTCCTCATAATACTGCTCAGAAAGGAATTTCTTTTTGAAATACCTCTTAAAGGTACTTCAGTTAACATGTTTCTCTTTTATGCCCTTAACTCTTTTCAATTCCTGCCACCAAATTTCATCCTTTCTTGACAGGTTATATATAGCCATTCTAGCCTTTAACTAGTTAGAATAATTATATATTTGGATGTACTTCTTCATCCCAGATAACCTAGATTCACCTTCCTCCCCCTTCTCATTTTCTCCATTAAAGGTTGGTGGTTTTATTTTTTTGAATTCCCCAAAAATTTCATCATAAGGTTTGTATTTCCTCTTTTTAGTGTACAGATTATCATCACTACTGTCACTAGTAGTATGGTAATTTCGTTGTTCACCCAACACTTTAGAATACAAACTACTTTCAATTTTTGTATTTTTCATCTTTTTATATTTACGTTGATGACTGGCATCTTCTGATTCTGATCTTCTACCCCTATTCTCAGTTTGAAACTTTTCAGTTAGGATCTTATTTATCTCTTCTTGAGCCTTCAGAATGCTTTCATTTTCTTGCTATACAGACTCCATTTCAGTTTTTAAGTCTTTTATAGTTTGTAACAACTCTGAGGAATTGGTAGCTAAATCCTCTGGTATAGGATCTCTTGGTAAATGTTCTGTTTCAGTAGCTAGAGACTCCTCCTTTGCATACTCTTCTAGCCTTTCCATACCTGCTTGTTAAACTTCAGAAAACAATCCTCTGTTGAATAACATTTAAAATAAAATACATCAGCATGATAATTTAATTTACTATTTTATGAAAGCTATTTGGGCTTCACCGAGGCCTAGTGTTTGAACTTGGTCATGATAACACATGTCAAAACCCCAAATTTACGCAAAAATTTAAAATTTTGAGATAACAACAAATGCTAAAACCTGCAGTTTCACTAACAGCTAAAAGTTTGTAATAAAAGAAACTGTTAAGTAATTAGTTTTACTAAATCTTAATTATGTTAACTCAACAGTTCATTTTTGTAATAAGAATAAAGTTTTCTTTTGTATTGTTTTATTTCAGTTTACTGATGAGTCTCTTCATGTCAAGTAGGTGGAATCTAACTTTTGAATTCGGGGCTTACTTAGGAATTGTGCTAAAGCAGAAGATTACTGGTTCTTACAGGTTTACAGGTATGATCGAATGAGTACGTTTAAAAATTCTTAAAGTATCTAGTAGTGTTTTATTTTCAATTATAAAGCTTAGTAAATAAGCTGCTAAATTCAAAACAACTTCCGTGGGGTAAAACCGTTTGGATTCCTTCAGTTTTTCTTGTAATAAAGTTCAGAAGTATGTTGCAACAGTAAGATATGTTTGCGGCTCTAAAATTATAATTTCAGTCGTGAAGTAACTTCTACTTTAGTCTATATAAATTGCAATGTTATAATGATTGTTTTTTCAGTATGTATACAATAATATATTATCTTATCTGTGTAACAACTGTTCCACATTTCGCTTCTACGAGATAACTTACACTCTGTTAACCTTTTGATAGTATAAGTTCGATTGTGCAAACTAAAACCATAATTCCTTCTCACATGACATCATTGTTTTCCTATACTTTAACTTCATGTCGAACCATGTGGTTCTAATAATTTCTGGACTCAAGTAGGATCATTTCTATTCAATTTCTTAATTTTTCTATGATACTTCTCTTGAATTAAATTACTGTCTACAAACAATTTTTCTGAGATTGATGCTTTCAAAATAGATTGAATTTCTAGTTATTTTGTTTAACTCTATAACTAATTTACTACCCAATAGACATGGTGAATCTTTAGTAATTACCAAGTTGAGTCATAACCAAAATCCATCAAAGTTTCGTCGCTCTGAACTATGTAAAAGAATTTCATAAAAGTGTCCTTACAAAACACTTTGTCAACTTCTTAGTTTTGTTACCATTTGATTTATTAGTTCCTATATGTCTTATAAACATGCAATCTATTTTGTTTAATAGACATTCAAGTATATAACTAGTTCAATATTATAAACAAGTTTAAAAAGAGTTTATGATTCCACATAAACTACGTTATGCCACTTATAATTGTTACAACTTGAAAAGTTGTTATTACAATAGATTTACCATGTATAAACTATAATATTTTTACAAAGGAAAACTATAGTTGTTCGATGATTAGCTTGAGCTCGCCCATAACATATGATCTCTAACCAAAACAAGGTCAAATTTTAGAGAAAATAAATGCTATTATCCAAATCATGTTTGTGATGTTACAATATAATAGACATAAGGTAAATGGTGAAATGAGTCTTATGCATGAACGATTTCGGCATTAACCAAGGTTTTAAACATGAAACTTCTTTTCTAGGTCAACACAATTCCCAACATTGATATTCCATCACCAATATAGCAAGTCATATGATGAACGGTGTGATCGATTTACAAGGCAATTATTTGGTTTATGATATAGTTTACCCCTCATTCCAAATGATTAAATAATTGGATATCATTTTATGCAGGAACTATAGGGAACGATCCACTACATGGTTTGACTTACGTGAGCATGTGGTCTTCTCCTGACCAAGCGTGGAATATATAAGAGGCACCGTAACCCTAACCCTTTTCATTTCTCCTCCGCAGTTCACACTGCCCCTTGAGGCTGCTCTGCTTGGCTTTCATGGTGGTCGTCGATCCTCTTCTGCTCCAGTTGTCTCGAGTATTTGGTTAGCCTTGCATTTACCTCCAAGTTTGGTTTTTAAGCCATTCTTGGTGGCTATGAGTTCTCACTCTGCAAGATTTGGCCCTTGGCTTGCTGTCTTCTCCAGTTTTATTTTCGTTGTTCTCACGGCTTGCTGTCTACATGAGGTTCAGTCTTTACAGACTGTTGGGTATACAATTTGTAAATCCTGTTGGAGACAAATTATTTACGAGACTATTTGTTGCTTCTAATGATAGGTAAATAATGATTTTAGTGTTCATTTACTTTGCAGCAAGTGTTTTTGTTGTTACAGTAGCATAAAACGAATCTTAAGTTATTTTAAGTTCTGACCTTCATCTTTTAACTCCTTGTAGGTGCTTTCCATTAAATGCATTCACAGTGGAGGAAGTATGCAGTCAAAAAGTGAATGCCATGGATCGTGGCTTAGTTTGGGTAAGCCCGGTGGTCCATGTGTTGGGTTTTCACCCTACTTGTAACAGGATGGTCATTTGGAATCACTGAGGGTTTCAAGAAACCTTCCTCAACTCACCATAAGTTATGTGGTTTGAATTATTTACAGGTAATATGTTGGTTTACCCAGTTTCGAACACTCTCTAGTTGATGGGTAGACTCGGTTTTCACTGAGCAATGTAAATAGTTTTTGATGTTTAGCTTACATCTTGTTTAAATTAATAGTTCTCTTGTAAAGAAAATTCTATCTTCAAGCTTGTTTTGGTTTATCAGATGTTTAACATTAAGCTCTGCGTAATCAGGGTTTTTACCCTTCTCCATTGTAAATGAAGTTTTGTACTCTGTTTAAAGTACTATGTAAATGTTATTGTTAATATTTTTATGACTGATACATACAGTCATAGTTTAGTTATAAATCTTGCTCTTTTTTGTTTAGAGTTATGAGCTAGAGTTTATCCTGTCGAAACCCTCGTTTTTAAATAAATTATTCTACTTAATTTTTAACAAATTTTAATACTTATTTAGTTGACTATTAACTAGTATTACAAGGCATTGTGGAAATTCTAGTTTATAATAATTACACTGTCTATTTGTTTGTCTTTAAAGGACTATAAGTAATTTATAATAACCTGGTGTTGCAGCTGCAACAATTTCCCAAAATTCCAAAAAAAATTAGGACCCTCCTTTGCTTTGGATTAGTTGATTTTCTTCTTTGTTTTCCTATGTTTGGATTGATCTACCACTTGCTTTAACGCTTGAAAAGATCCAATGTCTGATCAAACTTCATTGCTCTTGTTTAATACATTTACAGCATGTTTGAATCGGAAGGACTTGTCATTTCTTTCTCCACCATTGTGGATAGACTTTCGGTTTTAACTTCGACTTTTCCCCCGTTTTGATTGATTTTCATTGGCTGCTTTTGTGTTTTGGCATTGGAAATTTTATCATTTCTTTCTCTGCCATTGCAGAAGGAAAATTGCTTCCTCTTCCGATCAATGCTTTGACGTTTCAGGTCTGTTTGTCATTTCCATTGACTCCATAAGTTGCGGGCTTCCGCCCTTGCGGCTGCGGGGAGCCTTCTCCTTCCAGCGTTGCGAACGAAAAATCGCAATCTCTCCCGATTATGTCTTGAATTTTTGCTCCTGCTTTGATTGTTTACATCAAACCCATAAGTCTTCGGCTGCCGCCATTGCGACTGTCGAAAGTTTTCCCCTTCTGGCCATTTGAGTCATTTTAAGCCCGTCGTTGCGGAAGGTCGGACCTTTTGTTAGCTCCACCATTGCGGCTGTCGAACGCTTTTCCTTACTGATCTCTTAGATGTTCCGCTTCCAACTTAAGTCCCGACGTTGCGGATGATGGTGCGCTTTATGGTTCCGCCGTTGCAGATAAAAGAAACACTAGCCCTTCCGATGTGTATGCGTGTTGCTTCCAACTTAACTTTACTCATTGCAGATGGCTTGGAACTTCGATCATCCGCCGTTGCGGAAGGGTGTTTTCTTTCATATTCCAATTCAAAATATCTCTGCCGTCCGATCTTTGCTCGCCCGTTGTGGTTGACTATATATATACGGGGTTGAGGCGTTAGATTATTCTATTGTTATTTTTTGACCATCGTGCTCTGTCGCTATCGTGCTGTCGAGTGCTCGAGCTTGTTTGGACCCTAGTGCTAGTACCCGCGTCTAGGTGGCAATTGTGGAAACCCAACTATCTTCTTCCCGCCATACATGCCAGTTACACATCAGTGCCAGGTTGGCTTCGTTTTCCTTTCCCTTTTCGTTGAACGTTTGGTGGTTATGCTTGCTACGGTGGTTTGTTTTCCCGACCATTTCCTCGACCCCGTAATTGCATATACATTTGGAGGATTTCATATCATAGTAGACCGTGGGAGGGCGGTTTGACATGTAGAGTAGTTTTCCCCTCACCATCATTTATTTTGCAACCCTATGCATAGAGAGTGAGGGGGTTTGGCGTAGACGGCCATTACGCTTTTTGCGCCAAACCGCCCTGCATAATGATGGTGGGTAGGAGATAGGTTTGCCATGGCCTTCCTTGGGGGTTTGGGACTATTTGTGCCATTTTTTAGGCTTTCATGTCGTTTGAACTCCAATCATTTTCATCACACGGTTCTGCGCGACCTCATTCGAGCTTAGTGTCAAACCCCTAGCCTGCTGAAAATGATATGTCATTACTCTTAGTGGGTGAGCATGGCGCTGTTGAAAAAAACCACGTAGTTACCACTATCTTTCCCACGTAGCGAAGCGACCATGGCGTGCGCAGAGAGCCAATATTTGTTGCATATTAATGTAGATCTATTGCCATTTTGAATATGGTTGATAGAATTGTTTAATATCCTACAGCAGTGGTAGATTGCACATTTTACTATATATAACTATGTTTCATCATGCTAGACATAAACTAAGTCACTGAACACTGCACATTGGGTTTAATAGTTCTGTTAGTTAGGCCATTTCAGTCTATACATGCATATATTTGCTTCATTCACTGATTGCTATCATGTTAATCATGGAAGAAATGGCACACTGCACATTAATGTATACTAGTTTGTCACTCAGCCACAAGGGCTTAATGTTACAATTTTATGGCAGGAAGAGCACAAAATGTCAAAGAGACAAAAGAAGAAGGCCCCTATGGTCGAAGAAGAGCCAGAAGTAGAAGTTGTCACTAAAACTGAATACATTTACGAAGACACTAAGTGCGTTTCTGGTATCGAACCTGAATACCAGTGGGGGGAAGTATATAGATTGATCACCCGCAGAGAGGTTCCTAACATGGGCTTAGAAGAAGAGTCCATATATGCCAACATAGAAAGATATTCACTGATGAAGATCGCCACCAGTCTAGAGTTGTTCCCGTGCTCTAAAGTAATCGGATGGATTCTGCCTCGGGAAGATGTCACAACAATGATTCTGGAAAATGTTGAAAGACAGGGATATGCTGCATATAGCCCTGGATATGTATCATTGGCTTACCACATGCCAGAAGCCCAAGTATTTTTATCTGATGATTGGCTGAACAACATTAGAATGGACCTGGTAGAGACTTTTAAAAGGATGCTGTTGCAGGGAAACCACTACAGATATAGACCGATGGGTGATTACGATACGACAAGTTTAAGGGCTCCTTATAGGTTCATAGCTTTGATGCTAAATAGGATTTTTGGAAGAGCACATGGTAGGTTCTTCAAGTTGGAGTGGATACCCATCATTTTTCATGTTGCAACCCAGTGGACAATTTTCAACTGGGCTAGCCTCGTATCAAATAGTATTTCAGCTTGCTTCGCCTCAGCTTTGGGAGGAGTGGCCCAAAAGAGGTCTGAATTCTATATGAGTTCCATACTCATCGATTGCATATTATGTAATCAGCCTTTCTCTGAACTCAGGTGCATCTGGGATAGGGAAAGAATTCCTGTCTATGCTGCATATAAACCTCTACGGGCACACAAATATCATAGCCATTATCGAGAAGTATGTGAACAATTTATCATTCCCTTACACACACTCATTTTCATAAAGGAGTGTGATTGTATGTCAGAAGAGGCACTGCAAGTAATAGCGGAGTATGCAGAATACTATTTGATTGAAAATGGCTTGTACTTCAGGATGTTTGGAGGTTCAAGAGCACCTTCCCTGCGTCCCAAATACGCAACTGATTACATTATTCACAAGGAGGCAGTCAGACAAGTGTTCCTGGATGGAATAGGTAGCTTTTTTTTTGAGCACAAGAAGACCGCCTATCCCCCTTTTCCCTTCAATTTAGGAAGCTACAAGTTCACCAAAGTGAAGAAAGCCGATGAATTTGTAGAAGAAATGGAAAGATTTCATTTTGGGGAAATGCCCTTCCGTAGAAATGATACTCAAGGAAAAGTGGCTGAACACTGTAAAGAACACAACGTGCATTTTGAGTATTCCCACCATTGGGATCGAGAGGAGTCCATCTTCTGAAATGCAGTAAACATGACAGCCTTGCGAAGAAGGTTTAAGAAGAAGATTACCACAAAAGCTGGGAAGGGAGATGAACAAGCCAAGGCTGATGAAGAGGCCGAAAAGAGAGATGAGGAAGCCTAGAGGTTGGCACAAGAAGCTGCAGGGTGGATGCACACGAAAGAAGAAGAGAAAAGAAAAGCTGCTCAGGAAGCAGTTGAGAAAGCAGAAGAAGCAGCTAAAAAAGAAGAAGAAGAAAAGAAAAGGAAGCTGGATGAGGAGCTTCAAAAGCAAGAAGCTGAAAGGCTAAAGTTGACAAAGACAGAGCAGTCAACTTCTGAAACAGCTGCAGGGCAGACCCAGGACGTGGAGAACCCCGAGGTTCAGGACCCACAAGTACCTGTTTCCAGCACACCCATGGTCCCCACGCTGAAGCTGGTCCCCTTTGTGCAGAAAAAGGGAGAAGAAATCCCTGATTTTAACACTGTGTTTTATGAGAGGGATACAAAGACGATAATAAAGAGAACAAAAAAGAGGGTTGAAATAGGAGATATGCCTGGTAAAATGATCATGGATACGGCTGTTATGTTGGGAACAGACCAAGATCCAAGATTCACCTTGAGAGCCAGGACTGCACTAATCCACGCCTCAGAAGATAAGATGGACAAGGTAATAATTGACTTGGATCAGTCCAAGAAGTCCTCTGCTCAGTTGAAAGATACATTGAGGAGAGAGAGAGAAGAAAGCAATAGGCTTAAGAGGAAATATGAAGATATGCAAAGGGAAATGAAGTCCTCAAGAGCTGAAGTACAGGCACTCCAAGTAGAAAGACAGGTTATGGAAAATACACAGGAGGATCTGGAGAAAGTGCAGAAAGAATGTCAAGAGATGAAGATAGAAAAGGAATGGCTGCAGGAGAAGGTAGAAGAGCTAGAAGAGCAACAAAAGATTCTCTTACAGGCCAGTGAGATGCACTCCCAAGAACAAAGAGAGAAACATCAAGAGCATATTTCTTCTCTGACAACTGCTCTAGAGGAAGCAAGGGAGCAACAGGTTAACCTCCAACTGTTCAAAGAGCACATCTTGGCCCAGAAGATGAAGATGTTGTAGCTGCAGACTGCTATAGAAGGAGAAAGGTGGAAGGTGCTGCAGGTAGATAGCATATTGGAGGAAATCCTGGAGACCTGCTCTTATTTTGTAGATTGATCTTAGGATTTCCTTGAAGTCCTGACTGCAAGAATGGTAAGGATGGAAAACAAGGAAGAAACCCCAGCAAAACTGCCATCGAAGGATACACATGCCCTCAAGTGGGATTATGACTTACTGGAGTTTGCCATAAATACCATGGAGGATTTCAAAAAATCAGTTAAGAAAACGAAAGCAGCCTGCACAGAGTTTTTCAGAAGGCTTATCATTACCTACAACCGATGCCAGATAGAGGCCGAGCAGAGGCTTGAAGCTTTCCCAGATCACAATGCTTTTGTGGAGCTGCTGCAGAAGAGATACCAGGAAGAGGAAGCTAAAATACAACATATTAAATCCCTGAATGATCAGATCTTGAAGAACGAAGTAGATCATTCAGCTATCAGCGTGCAGCGTCTGGAATACTAGCTTTGATTGAGTGCAGCCAGGATTGAGGCCATAAAGAACCAGGCTGCTAAGTTTGAGATTAATATTTAGTTTTTAGAGCCTTGTGCATTTGAGGGCATTGATTATGAAGATTCAACATGGAAGAAATTTCTAGATGTCCAAGTGGGACCCTCCTCGTAAAGGATCGGTCATTTTTATTTGTAATATGTAACATTTTGTGAAAAACCTTTGAAAAAAGTCAAGCATTGGGAAACGAAGAGTTGGGAAACCCAAAGGTTACTTTGGGCATCCCAACTGTCTCACCTTTTTGTATAAATGTAATAGACTTAGAGGGAAGAAAGGGGGCTTTTTCCTAGTTAGACATGGAAATAATATTGTAAGAAGAACTATTTCTCTTTGCAATAAAGAAGCATTGTTTTCCTATTGGAGAAATATTGGTGGCACTTTCAAATGTTATGCAGTGGATGGCTGAAAGATGAACTATTTTGTTTTCCATCTTTTTTTCCATTAATCATGAGATCGTTCTAACTCTCAGAACCTATGTTCTTGTTTAGATGATTTCTAGTTTATTTTGTGGAATTACCACCATGAGTAATGTATGTTGTTCATAAAACAATTATCTAACCGATTGTTGAAATATCTTTAATCATTCATGTGTTGTAGGAAGAAATATCAGCTATCTGTAATCTCTCTTTATGATACATGCACAATTCACATTACTCACAAATAAGTTAAAGTTGCTCCCTGGGGATAGATAGATAAATAGATAGTTAGTTTTAGTTCTGCACATGTGATTTAGATGCTTGTGAGCCTAAGACGAGAGGTAAGAACCTGCGCATCACATTGTGAATGCTCCTTGCATCCTTATCACCCTGCATGATCAAGTAGGCATATGCATCTCATACATAAGTCAAAAAATACAAAAATATACGCGGTGGACCGAGCCGCAACCGGTAAAACCTTTGTTTTTGTTACTTTGACCTATGGTAGCCAGACCGCAAACCGGATGGATTCCCCATACCAAATAGTCACGGGCTAGTTGGGAACGTTGACTGGGGAGAATCCCTTTCTGTTATTGCCTGTGAATTTCTAGGCCTCAACAGTTCTGGCACTAGAAGGAGGGTTGTCAGTGCATGGCTGGCCGTGGAAACTTATTTTCCCAAGATTACCTTACCAGCAGATGTTTTGAAGCTTGTAACCTGACCCAAGCACTTACAGGTTTCGTTTATACCTTTGAAGTAAGAAAGCTTGTTCTCACCCTACGTTTCTCTTTGCTCATATTTTTGTTATTTTTCCCGTGCTCATGGCTGGTGTAATTGTGAACCAGCCCAACCCATTGCCTACTTGGAGAGCTAGATCCCCATTGAACCTCACACCGCCATTGCATAACCTACCTCAAGCTTTTGATAACATGCTACCTAAGTTTGACCCGAAGGAAAGGATTGCTATAGATGACCACTTACAAAGTTTCTATTTGGTGGTAGAAGGTTTAAGGGTTGGGGAGTATGAAGATGTTGTCTGTAGATTATTCCCTCACACCCTGAAAGGAGCAGCAATGTCCTGGTATTTCGGCTTGCCTACAAAATCTATTCTTGATTGGGACACCTTCGAAACGGTTTTCAGAAGTAAATACATAGCCCAAAAAACACATGCCTCATTGATGAAAGGTCTTGGTTTGTTAAGGAAAGAGAAGAATGAGAAGGTACGTAGTTTCACTCAAAGATTTTCAATATACCTAAAGAACTTTTCTGAAGCTGACAGACCCTCAGACAAAGTCTTAATTGAATATTATACCTCAGCCCTAGGACTTGAGTTGGCCATGTTTTCCAAGATGAAAGCCAAACCTACATTGGTAGAGACTTATGAAGAGGCAAAAAGGGTAGAGGCTGAAAGGGAAAGTGTAGAAGATTATCCTGATTTACCTGGAGAAAATACTATCGAGAGAAGAACGTTATTGCTGTCTAAACCTAAAGAGGAACAAGCACATGATTATCAGGGTATGCTGAAGATGATGCAGAAACTATCCAACTGAATCATAGATCTGGAAAAAGAAAGGAGGGAAGCTCAGAAAACTCACAAACCCTACTACCAAAAAAGAGAGGATAGAAACCAATGGAAAATACCTCCGCCATATTTACCATCAGTAAACATAACAGAAGTAGGGGGTGATAATTTATGCACTTTTCACCAACAGCCTCATTCGGAAAAGAAGTGCCCTCAATGGTTGAATTCGATGACATTGGTTATGAATCAGCTGCTAGATTCTAAATTAACCAAGGACAGTGGCAAAGAGGAAAAGGAAAACCAAACTATGGAGAAACAAGATAATGACACTATGTTTTCATGGAATGGTATCTCGCTGTTTGACACTGAAGAGAGCACTCCCAAAACTGAATGCACGCCTACATCAACAGAGGAAATGGATTTAACAATTTCGAAGATCAAAAGACTGCAAAAGAATGTCAAGAGACAAGAAGATGTGAATGTTAAAAATAAAACACCTGAAGTCACTACGGTCAACCAGGAAATTGAACCAATTAGTGAGCCTGTCAAAACTGTAGAAGAACAGGTAGGTGTTAATGGGGAAACACTAATGAAATTAGAGAGCTTGAAGAGGATATACCTACTCAAAACCAATCAGGAGAAGAAGACATAGAACTAGGTTGGGAAGAGAAAGCTAATACCCCACCTTTTCTTTTGACCCTAGAAATGCTGAATCATAATGTGCATAATTGCATAGTAGATTCTGGATCAACGGTGAATGTTATGCCACTGGATATTTGAAAAACGATTAATGGACACCCAGAATCCACATTTTGCGAAGTAACGCAATTAGACAGCACAGGTGTCAAAGTAGTGGGAGAAATGAAAAATGTCCTCATTCGCTTGTCTGCAAACAACAAGATTTGTCAATTTATTGACATTACTGTGGCTGACATACCTAGTGGATATGGGCTTATTCTCAACAGAGATTGGTATGCCAGGTTAAAAGGCTATTTTTCTTCAGATTGGTCTCATTTATTGTTGCCTCTCACGGGTACCCCAAATAAGATTAAGATTTTGAGAGAGCCTTACATGAAGCATACTGTCACTAAACTAGGGGAAGGTAATGAATCTGTTGATTCTGTCCTGGGAAATTATCTGACTGAGCTTAAACCAAGACATCATACCTCAAGAAAGGCAAGTTCTAAGATTAACTATCAGCCTGAGCTTCTTCAATTTCCTCAGGATGATGAAGATGAATGTAGGATTGTAGACATGTGTTCAATTGCAAAAATAGCCCAGCTAGACCATGGTTAAATATCTTATGTCTATAATCCAGCCCACCCCTTAACTTATTTGATTGAAGATTCTTAAGGGTAGGCACCTTTTTTCTTTTTCTTTTGCTTTGTACATAAATAAATTGATGTTGTTTTTCTTTGATGCTTTGATGTTGTTTTCTTTTGATTATTTGATTTGATGCTGTTTCCTTTACTGCTTTATTAGTAGTTCTTTTGGTTTTGAATAAAGAGGCAAACTTTTGGTTGCAATGGAAACATCAGGGTTCTTTATTAACTAAAATATTGAGCAAAAGACTGTGCTTTAAAGTATAGAATGTCTCCTAGTAGCAGTGTCCCTAACTGGCCATGCATTCATTGAAGTCTTACTTAACCCTATAAATAACTCAGAAGTAAAAGAGGTCTGGAATACTATTTTGAGGCTCCATCCATTTCACATCTTAATATCCAAGGGGGTGACAACAAAATACCCATGGAAAGGAAGCATAGTAAATGGTATATCATATATAAATGATCCCATGCCATGATTTCAGAAAAAGATAAAAGCTATAAAGAGTCTAAACTCCTTAAAAGAAACAAGACATATCAAAGAAAAATATCAAAAAGCATGAATTTCAAATTGCCGAAAGTTCCTCTCCGTCCATGAGATGAAATGCCAATTCTTCTCTCACACAAAAGGGCACTATGGGATAGAGGAGCCTGAATAAAATTCAGAAAAAAAGACAAATGAAGGACTCAAAGGAACCAAAGTTCTAATGGCACAAAAGTGCAATTGGCATGGGAATGAGGAACAAAAGGATAATGCTGTTTACTATCTGTTACAATCCTATGGCGTCCAAGCATGAAACTACCTAAGGATGGGTAAAATAAACCTCATTTATTAGGCTTCAAAAGAGTCATTCAGACTTGCAATATTTCTGATGTTACCATTTCCCAAAGAATGGACTACTTCTCAATGGTTTAAATGCTTAAGTTGGCCAGCCTAGGGATACAAACATCTAGAAGATTTCAATTTTTATTCAGACGGTCTTGCACTGGGAAGGAGTTAATTCATAAATCTTGGGTTCACCAGGTTGTCGCCAATTGTTGCAGCTGCAACAATTTCCCAAAATTCCAAAAAAATTTAGGACCCTCCTTTGCTTTGGATTAGTTGATTTTCTTCTTTGTTTTCCTATGTTTGGATTGATCTACCACTTGCTTTAATGCTTGAAAAGATCCAATGTCTGATCAAATTTCATTGGTCTTGTTAAATGCATTTATAGCATGTTTAAATTGGAAGGACTTGTCATTTCTTTCTCTGCCATTGCGGATAGAATTTCGGTTTTAACTTCAACTTTTCCCCCGTTTCGATTGATTTGCATCGGTTGCTTTTGTGTTTTGGCATCGAAAATTTTATCATTTCTTTCTTTGCCATTGCGAAAGGAAAACTACTTCCTCTTTCGATCAGTGCTTTGACGTTTCGGGTCCGTTTGTCATTTCCATCGACTCCATAAGTCACGGGCTTCCACCCTTGCGGCTGCGGGGAGCCTTCTCCTTTCGGCGTTGTGGACGGAAAATCGCAATCTCTCCCGATTATGGCTTGAAGTTTTGCTCTCGCTTTGATTGTTTACATCGAACCCGTAAGTCTTTGGCTGCCGCCATTGTGGCTGTCGAAATTTTTCCCCTTCCGGCCGTTTGAGTCATTTTAAGCCCGCCATTGCGGAAGGTTGGACCTTTTGTTAGCTCCGCCATTGCGGCTGCCGAACACTTTTCCTTGCCGATCTCTTAGATGTTCCACTTCCAACTTAAGTCCCAATGTTGTAGATGATGGTGCGCTTTACGGTTCCATCATTGCGGATAAAAGAAATGCTAGCCCTTCCGATGTGTATGCGTGTTGCTTCTGACTTAACTTTACTTGTTGTGGATGGCTTGGCGCTTCGATCATCCGCCATTGCGGAAGGGAGTTTGCTTTCATCTTCTGATTCAAAATCTCTCCACCGTCTGATCTTTGCTCGCCCGTTGTGGTTGACTATATATATACAGGGTCGAGGCGTTAGATTATTCTATTGTTATTTTTTGACCGCCGTGCTCTGTCACTATCGTGCTGTCGAGTTCTTGAGCTTGTTTGGACCCTAGTGCTGGTACCCACGTACAGGTGGCAACTATGGAAGCCCGACTGTCTTCGTCCTGCCATACACTCCGGTTACACATCAGTGCCAGGTAGGCTTCATTTTCCTTTCCCTTTCCGTTGAACGTTTGGTGGTTATGCTTGCTATGGTGGTTTTTTTTCCCAGCCGTTTACTTGACCCCGTAATTGCATATATATTTGGAGGATTTCGTATCATAGTAGACCGTGGGAGGGAGGTTTGACATGCGGAGTAGTTTTCCCCTCACCGCCGTTTATTTTGCAACCCTGCGCATAGAGAGTGAGGGGGTTTGGCGCAGACGGTCGTTACGCTGTCTGTGCCAAACTGCCCTGTGTAATGATGGTGGGTAGGAGATAGGTTTTCCATGGCATTCCTTGGGGGTTTGGGACTGTTAGTGTCATTTTTTGGGCTTTCGAGTATTTTTAACCCCAATCATTTTCATCACGCGGTTCTGCGCGACCTCATTCGAGCTTAGTGTCGAACCCCTAGCCTACTGAAAAGGATATTTCATTACTCTTAGTGGGTGAGCATGGTGCTGTTGAAGAAAACCGCTTAGTTACCACTGTCTTTCCCGCGTAGCGAAGCAACCATGGCGTGCGTAGAGAGCCAAGATTTGTTGCATATTAATGTAGATCTATTTCCGTTTTGAATATGGTTGATAGAATTGTTTAATATCCTACATCAGTGGTAGATTGCACATTTTACTGTATATAACTATGTTTCATCATGCTAGACATAAACTAAGTCACTGAACGTTGCACATTGGGTTTAATAGTTCTGGTAGTTAGGCCATTTCAGTCTATACATGAAAATATTTGCTTCATTCAATGATTGCTATCATGGAAGAAATGGCACACTGCACATTAATGTATACTAGTTTGTCACTCAGCCACAAGGGCTTAATGTTATAATTTTATGGCAGGAAGAGCTCACAATGTCAAAGAGACAAAAGAAGAAGGCCCTTGTGGTCGAAGAAGAGCCAGAAGTAGAAGTTGTCACTAAAACTGAATACATTTACGAAGACACTAAGTGCATTTTTGGTATCGAACCTGAATACCAGTGGGGGGAAGTATATAGATTGATCACCTGCAGAGAGGTTCCTGACATGGGATTACAAGAAGAGTCCATATATGCCAACATAGAAAGATCTTCACTGATGAAGATTGCCACCAGACTAGAGTTGTTCCCATGCTATGAAGTAATCGGATGGATTCTGCCCCAGGCAGATGTCACAACAATGATTCTGGAAAATGTTGAAAGACAGGGCTATGCTGCATATAGCCCTGGATATGTAGCATTGGCTTACCACCTGCCAGAAGCCCAAGTATTTTTATCTGATGATTGGCTGAACAACATTAGAATGGACCTGGTAGAGACTTTTAAAAGGACGCTGTTGCAGGGAAAACACTACAGATATAGACCGACGGGTGATTAAGATACGACAAGCTTAAGGGATCCTTATAGGTTCATAGCTTTGATGCTAAATAGGATTTTTGGAAGAGCACATGGTAGGTTGTTCAAGTTGGAGTGGATACCCATCATTTTTCATGTTGCAACCCAGTGGACAATTTTCAACTAGGATAGCCTCGTATCAAATAGTCTTTCAGCTTGCTTGGCCTCAGCTTTGGGAGGAGTGGCCCAAAAGAGGTCTGAATTCTATATGAGTTCCATACTCATCGATTGCATATTGTGTAATCATCCTTTCCACGAACTCAAGTGCATCCGGGATAGGGAAAGAATGCATGTCTATGCTACATATAAACCACTGTGGGCACATAAATATCATAGCCATTATCGAGAAGTATGTGAACACTTTATCATGCCCTTACACACACTCATTTTCCTAAAGGAGTGTGATTGTATGTCAGAAGAGGCACTGCAAGTAATAGCGGAGTAGGCAGACTACTATTTGACTGAAAATGTCCTGTACTTCAGGATGTTTGGAGGTTCGAGAGCACCTTCCCTGTTGCCCAAATACACAATTGATTACATTATTAACAAGGAGGCAGTCAGACAAGTGTTCCTGGATGGAATAGGCAGCTTTCTGTTTGACCCCAAGAAGACTGCCTATCCCCCTTTGCCCTTCAAGTTAGGAAGATACAAGTTCACCAAAGTGAAGAAAGCTGATGAATTTGTAGAAGAACTAGAAATATTTCATTTTGGCGAAATGCCCTTCTATAGAAATGATACTCAAGGAAAAGTGGCTGAACACTATAAAGAACAAAACGTGCATTTTGAGTATGCCCACCATTGGGATCGAGAGGAGTCCATCTTCCGAAATGCAGTAAACATGACAGCCTTGCAAAGAAGGTTTAAGAAGAAGATTACCACAAAAGGTGGGAAGGGAGATGAACAAGCCAAGGATGATGAAGAGGCCAGAATGAGAGATGAGGAAGCCCAGAGGTTGGTGCAAGAAGCTGCAGGGTGGCTGAACATAGAAGAATAAGAGAAAAGAAAAGCTGCTTAGGAAGCAGCTGAGAAAGCAGAAGAAGCAGCTAAAAAAGAAGAAGAAGAAAAGAAAGGAAGCTGGATGAGGAGCTTCAAAAGCAAGAAGCTGAAAGGCTAAAGTTGACACAGATAGAGCAGTTAGCTTCTGAAACAGCTGTAGGGAAGACCCAGGACGTGGAGAACCCCGAGGTTCAGGACCCACAAGTACCTGTTTCCATCACACCCATGGTCCCCATGCTGAAGCTGGTCCCCTTTGTGGAGAAAAAGGGAGAAGAAATCCCTGATTTTAACACTGTGTTTTATGACAGGGCTACAAAGACGATAATAAGGAGAACAGAAAAGAGGGTTGAAACAGGAGATATGCCTGGTAAAATGATGACGGATATGGCTGTTATGTTGGGAACAGACCAAGATCCAAGATTCACCCTGAGATCCAGGACTGCACTAATCCATGCCTCAGAAGATAACATGGACACGGTAATAATTGACTTGGAGCAGTCAAAGAAGTCCTCTGCTTAGTTGAAAGATACATTGAGGAGAGAGAGAGAAGAAAGCAATAGGATTAAGAGGAAATATGAAGATATGCAAAGGGGAATGAAGTCCTCAAGAGCTGAAGTACAGGCCCTCCAAGTAGAAAGACAGGTTATGGAAAATACATGGGAGGCTCTGGAGAAAGTGCAGAAAGAATGTCAAGAGCTGAAGATAGAAAAGGAACGGCTGCAGGAGAAGGTAGAAGAGCTAGAAGAGCAGCAAAATATTATCTTGTAGGCCAGTGAGATGCACTCCCAAGAACAGAGAGAGAAACATCAAGAGCATATTTATTCTCTGACAACTGCTCTAGAGGAAGCAAGGGAGCATCAGGTTAACCTCCAACCGTTCGAAGAGCACATCTTGGCCCAAAAGACGAAGATGCTGCAGCTGCAGACTGCTATAGAAGGTGAAAGGTGCAAGGTGCTGTAGGTAGATAGAAGATTGGAGGAAATCCTAGAGACCTCCTCTTATTTTGTAGATCGATCTCAAGATGTCCTTGAAGTCCTGACTGCAAGAATGACAAGGCTGGAAAACAAGGAAGAAACCGCAGCAGAACTGCCATCGAAGGATACATAGGCCCTCAAGCAGGATTATGACTTGCTGGAGTTTTCCATAAATACCGCAGAGGATTTCAAAAAATCAGTTAAGAAGACGAAATCAGCATGCACCGAGTTTTTCAGAAGGCTTCTCATTACCTACAACCGATTCCAGATAGAGGCCGAGCAGAGGCTTGAAGCTTTCCCAGATCATAACGCTTTTGTGGAGCTGCTGCAGAAGAGATACCAGGAAGAGGAAGCTAAAGTACATCAGATTAAAGCCTTGAATGATCAGATCTTGAAGAACGAAGTAGATCATTCAACTATCAGCGTGCAGCTTCTAGAAGACTAGCTTCAATTGAGTGCATCCAGGATTGAGGCCATAAAGAACCAGGCTGCCAAGTTTGAGATTAATATTAATTTTTTAGAGCCTTGTGCATTTGAGGGCATTGCCTCTGAAGCTTCAACATGGAATAAATTTCTATATGCCCAAGTGGGACCCTCCTCGTAAAGGATCGGTCATTTTTTTTTTTAGTAATATGTAACATTTTGTGAAAAACCTTTGAGAAAAGTCAAGCATTGGGAAACGAAGAGTTGGGAAGCCCAAAGGTTACTTTGGGCAGCCCAACCATCTCACCTTTTTGTATAAATGTAATAGACTTAGAGGGAAGAAAGGGGGCCTTTTCCCAGTTAGACATGGAAACGATATTGTAGGAAGAACTATTTCTCTTTGCAATAAAGAAACATTGTTTTCCTGTTGGAGAAAGATTGGTGGCACTTTCAAATGTTATGCAGTGGATGGATGAAACATGAACTATTTTGTTTTTCCATCTTTTTGTCCATTACTCGTGAGATCGTTCTAACTCTCACTATGTTCTTGTTTAGATGATTTCTGGTTTATTTTGTGGAATTGCCACCATGAGTAATGTATGATGTTCATAAAACAATTAGCTAACTGATTGTTGAAATATATTTAGTCATTCATGTGTTGTAGGAAGAAATATCAGCTATCTATAATCTCTCTTTATGATACATGCACAATTCACATTACTCACAAATAAGTTAAAGTTGCTCCCCGGGGATAGATAGATAAATATATAGTTAGTTTTAGTTCTGCACATGTGATTTAGATGCTTGTGAGCCTAAGATGAGAGGTAAGAACCTATGCATCACATTGTGAATGCTCCTTGCATCCTTATCACCCTTCATGGTCAAGTAGGCATATGCATCTCATACATAAGTCAAAAAATACAAAAATATACACGGTGGACCGGGCCGCAATCGGTAAAACCTTTGTTTTTTTTACTTTGACCTACGGTAGCCGGACCGCAAACTGGACGGATTCCCCATACCAAATAGTCACAGGCTAGTTGGGAACGTTGACTGGGGAGAATCCCTTTCTATTGTTTCCTACGAATTTCCAGGCCTCAACACCTGGTTACTTAATGGTTACATAATTAAATAAATTTAGTTTATGACTTCAATGTATTGATATTGGTAATTATAATATATATAAGGGTTTTTAACCCTGTCTTTCACTTTCACAGGTACACCCTGTTTGTATAAATAAAAAGAAACAGTTTCTTTTATAAGTATACATTTTGTATATGTTATTCATTATTGTATTTCACCTTTTTGTAATAAATTTTAATTTTTTCTTTTAATGGTTAAAAACAACTTATTCTTATTGTTTATCCTAGGTTACTACTGTATATAAAGAATACTGATAGATTTTAGCTCAGAAATATGAGCTAGGGTTTTTACCCTATTTAACTTTTATAATAATGATTTCCGTACTATTATTTCATTAATTTCAATTACTATCACAAGAATTTAAAATTATTTTAATGGCTTGAGGAATTTCAGGTTAGAGTTTATGGAAATAATCTCCATTCTTCTTTTAAAAATTCCTCCAGTTTGTAAAAGATTTCCTTTGATTTATAATAATAATAATATTATTTGTGTTAATAAGAATATTATCTGTGAACACTATATTCTCTTAAGTTTATATTTGCATTTATGTATACTATTAATAAAGACTGAGAACCGTATACATTAGTTTAGTTTATTCAATAGGATTATTTGTGTAAGCTTGGTGAAAGAAATAAAGATTTTCAACCTGTCATTACTCCTTTGCATATAATTTGTATTGTAATAGTGTAAGGACAGTTCCTTATTAATAATACTTTAAGCGTAGGTTACTACTGTCTTTTAGTTATTTTAATTCTAAGAAAATGAATACTGTGAGAGTTATTAAGTTCTTATTTATAATATTCCTTATCTCGAATTAGTTTATCTTCAAAATTTAATTAGGTTACCAATCCTTAGAGTTCAAATAGTTGCAGGTAAAAATAGCTATTATTATTAGGAAAAGATATAAACTAATAGAACCATATTTACATCCTTACTTAACATAAATAAATAAGCATTTAACTGTCATTCCTATTTCTTCTATTTCGGTGTAGATGCATAGTTTGTAAAAGAAAGTACTGTGTAAAATAATAACTTACATACTTGAACACACTGCTAATAGTAAAATAATATGACCCTGATCTTTTTCTAGTATTCTTAATACACAGTCTGGTTTTAACAACAACCCTACTAAACAGATTAATTTTCTTTTTGGAAGCAACTATCTACTGAAAGAAAAGATTCCAACACTCTGAAAATATAAGTAACTCTATTCATTTCAGATTCCTCTCATATCTTTATCCATTTTAAACACACTGCCTGTACTAGAGTATGATCTGGTTTATTCCAGATGGGGAAAAACACAAGTAGGGTTATTTTTCATCAAATTACAGATTCAACATTCAAACAAATAAGAGATTTCAAGCTTAACAGTTCACTACATAACATATAAATCATTCATTATTTGTTCATACTCAGATATAAACTTTAAACATAATAAATAATGACCGTAGAACCTATTTAAAGCTGGATGACAACAATGTTGGGAGGCCGTTCCTCCCTACCAACTCTTGGAGAGCGCTCAGACAGGGACTTCTCAGGACCCCTGAGCCTGTTCCTAGTCTCCTTGGCTGGGACTAGGTGGAGCAAACAACAAAATACTAATCCAATGACTCAGTACCAACTGTACACTCTGTAGCAAGATATTTCAGTTGGAAAGCTGTACTATATCACTTCTTGCAGTTTACGCCTCAAACACCTTGCTCCAATTCCCTTCCTAATGAATTCCTTGAAGTACATTCACTTGAATGATTCTCCTCCTGGAATGAGCAGCCTCGGCTCTCTTCAATGGGTTTTTTTTATTAAGATTTCCTTGGTATTTTTGGGTTAGTTGTCATTAATTGAGCCACCTGCTCTGATCCCACTTTCTTGGGGGATCATGACCCCAAATGTAGGGTGGTTGCCACATGCAACATTGGAAGTGTTTGAGGATGTTGCCACTTGTCTATTTGCTCTCCACCTAGTCACCTCCACCAACTTGACCAGTAACACTCTTTTTAACAGCTCTCCCAAGCTGTTGTCTCCACTTTTATTTATTTAAAATTAAAATATTCAGAATTACATTCAATATCCTTGACTCTGGTGAGTCATCATTTACAACTTAGTATTAAATTTAACATAATGTCTTGGAATAAAATCAAAATAAGATAATATTATTTTGCAAAATTGGGGCATGTGACAGGTTGTCTCAATGAGAGGATGGATACAATATTGATATAAAGAAATGCTACATTAGACCTATGGAATTCTTATGGAATTCTATATCTTCATGACTGATGGCCTACTGGATTTGGAATGGTACATAGTTGTATGGACTCACTGATGGAGAGTCAGAGTCTCTGTTGTACAAATATGTTGCATTAATCATAAATCTATATAGAAGCATTGTTGGGGCTTTTGAACACTATCTCCAATGCTGCCCAAAAAATATTAAGGGACATAAACCTATTTAGGTCCTTTGAATAGAATCATCAATGTGCTAGATTTGGGTGGCATCTGGGGTCTTCAACCAAATACTGCATGGACCAATACCCTGCATGAATCTCAACGGTGCAATGATGTAGTTGGAGTTGAGCATATAATAAAGAACCATCCCAAGAGGCATTAAGGACTCCTCTCAAGTGGTCCAAGGAACTCATCAATGAGGTTAGTGAAACCAAGATACAGGGACCTCTGGGTCTATCCTCTGGAATATGTGTGTTGTCGTCGACATAGGGTAGGTTTATGGAGACCTACCCCTGGTCAAGGCAATGGTGTTTCCTTGACCAGAAGTGCGAGGGAGATAACCAAAAGATGTGAGACAATCTGAGGACTGACCCAATAAATGGGGGGTGGGGGAGGGAAAGAGTTGAATGGGGGTAGAGGGAGTGTAGTAGAATCAAACTTCCTTTGTTCAGAGTATGACAGCAGGGCGGACCAAGCAGCAAATGAAACTAATGCATGGGAATGGGATCATAGCTGTAATACAGGGAATGTCATTGTAGATGGGAAATACTTGGGGGAGGTAGATACTTTTGGTACTGATGGGATCCAAGGAAGACACATTGCAGAGTACTCTAAACAAAGGCGACCCAAAGTGGGAATTTTGCCAAATTTCTATCTATGGGGTGGTGTCTAGAGACACTATTGTGGTACGAACTCATGTATTTTTGGCAAGCCTGAGAAAGTAAATGCTCAATGGTGCTTTCAATTTTAGAAAGTCTGAAAGCACGAAGAAGACTCTAGTGGGGGCCCTTTTTCATTGATAGTCTCCTGTGCCTGAAAAAGGTTAAAAGTGTACATAGGAGAGCTCACCTATCCTTTAGGGGATGGAATACTTCTTAACGTTGGTAGTCCAATCAGGCCAAAAAATGTTAAACCTATACTGACTGGACGGTTAGTCAGATACTTTTACGAGCATGAATGAAACCAAGTTTGCTCGGCGATATTTTCTTGATAAGAAGGCTGGAAAAGAGCTTAACGACAACCCATGGTGATATTTTTCATAAAGTTCAGCCCCTCTGCCCAAGAAAGCATAAAAGGATGCAGAGGTGAACAGTCTTGGCTTGAATATGCCAAGATGGTCCTTTTCATTTGATGGTCTACATGGTCCGCAAAAGGAGATAAACAAGACGACGTAGACGCCCTTTCCTATACTTAACGAACGGGAAATGAAGTAGCTATGCTCAACCATATTTTCATTCTTTTAGGAGTCAGAAAAGAGCTTAAAAGAAACTCTAATATGGTCCATCGATCACGGTGGCACAGGTGGTGCCTGTATGTCGGGACAATGGACAGTGGTCCAAAGGTCATCCGTGTAGTATGGATGGAGCAGGTGGCTATTAATCATACCAATAAATGCATGGGATAGATGGTGGCAGAGGCACATGAGTTAGTGTGGCAGAGGCACACAACCCGAAGTGGCTCTTGAACAGAGGTCAAGAGAGCTATGTGTGAGTTGTGATGGATGGACTTGAATACATGTGATGTGAGTGCAAGTCTCGAGGAAATTATATTCCAAATGCATGCAAAGTAAATGATCCATCCTCCGAACGATGGTCCGAAGATCCACATAAGGTGCGGTGGACGGACTAGACAGCTATATGTTATAAATCAAAATGATGTGCCTTAAAGGGCGGTGGCCCGAGAACTCGCATGAGTGGTGGTAGGATGCAAGTATAGGTCCAGAGACACTTGCATAACAATGTTGTGGCTCATAAATTGAGGTAACTTCTAGGAAGTGGTCTCGAAAATTACTTGTTAAACATGAGACGATGGTCTCATGAGGAGATAGAGGGCAGAACTTGAGCCCAGAGGTGTGAGAGGTGTCTCGAACAGGTCCTGGGTGACTTTGTATTAGAAGCTAATGGTGCTGCCCCTGACTTGTGGTAAAAACGTTGAAAAACAAGAAAAGAAAATGAAGCGACTCATTGGTGATGTTAAGCATAAAATCTCTTGAGGTAGAGCCCGTTGCGGGGGTTCTCTAAGAGTTTTCCATCAGAGTCAATAAGGGTGTATTCCCCTTTTCTGAGGAAATGGTGGATGACGTATGGGCCGTACCACATTGACTCAAACTTGCCTTTTCCTAACTTGTCATTGGGTTGGTCGTAGACTAGAACCATATCGCCTTCACTGAAGGGGCGAGGGTGGACATGGGAGTCATAGTGGGCCTTTGGTCATGTTTTTGTTGCTTCAATGGCTTGGAGGGAAATTCAACAATCTTCTATGGTTTGCTCAAGTTGGAGGAGTCGTTCTTCCAAAGGAGAGGTATCAGGGAGGAGTTCTACCGTGAGGCAAAGGGATAGGATTTGGCACTCTATAGGGAGTACTGATTCAACGCCATGTACTAGGCGGAAAGGGGTGAAACCGATTGCGGTTTTTGTGGACGTGCAATAAGCCCATAGGGAGGAGAATAGCATGTGGTGCTAGTTGGTTTTATGGTTTCCTACCATATTTTGGAGCATTGTTTTGATGATTTTGTTTACTACTTCAACTTGGCCATTTCCCTAGGGGTAGTAGGAAGATGAGTACTGGTGTTCAAATTCCAACTTGGTTGATAGCTCAGTCCAAACAATGTCTTCAAAGTGTGTACGCTGGTATGAGACCATCTGTTTAGGAACACCAAATTGTGAAATAACACAGTTGAAGAAGCAGTGTGTCACTGTTTCACTTTTGCAATCAAATGTGGGCATGGCCTCGGTCCACTTAGTGAAGTAATCAACTTCCATAATGATGTATTTATGACCATTGGCCAAGGTAGGGTTGATTGTCATGAAGTCGATTTCCCATTTACAGAAGGGCCCGACTGTGACCACGGGGTGTAATGGTGCAGGGGGGGTTATTTCCTTTGGGGAAAAGAGCTGACAGCTGTGACAATGCTTGGATACCTCTATGCAATCAGCAAAGATGGAAGGACAGAAGTAGCCGACACGTAAAATCTTCTGGGTGGTTTCCAGACCTGAAAGGTGGTCACCACAGGCTCCACTATGAAAGTTGTTGAGGATGGTCTCAGCCTTGTCATGGGTGAGGTAATGACATAGTATGGTATCAATGCCTCGATGATATAGAACATATCCAATCAATAGGTGGAAAATGGCTTGATGTCGAATGCGTCGCCTGTCCTCACGGTTTAAGTGTGTTGTGAACTTCTGTGTTCGTACGTATAGAAGGATGTCCCCATACCATGGGTCATCCATGGATATGACGAATAGGAAATCATCAGGGAGGTCATCCTTGGGAGGTGATGACATGGTTAATGGTGGCAGATCAGTCATGAGCATGGCCAATGCAAGTTCCATTGTGTTTTTTGGGCAAACGAATTCTAAGTCGAATTCTTGGAGGACGACTACCCACTTAGCCATGCGACCTTGTAGAAGGCGATGACTTAAGAGGTACAAAATTAGGTTTGAATCAAACAATACACATGTATGGTTTGCAATGATGTAGTGGCGCAACTTCTGAGTTGAGAAGACGATGGTGAGGGCCAATTTCTCGTCGAGTGAATATCATATTGGGGGACCTATCAGCTTTTGACTAATGTAATAAATCACGTGCTCATGGAGGGCATCATGTTCTTGGACCAAGAATCTAGAAATGACGTTGTCTGAGGTTGACACATAGAGAATGAAGTCTCAGGTGAATTCTGGTGCTGAGAGTAATGGTGTAGAATCCAGGGCTTGATTGAGTGCATCAAATGATTCTTGTGCTTACTGATCCCAAACAAAGGGGATTTTTGTGCGGAGTAGGTGAATGAATATGTGGGATTTTATTGCATACTCTAGTACAAAGTGGTGAAGGAATTTGGCCTTTCCTTGGAGGATCTCTAGTTGGTGCCGAGAATTTTGGTGAAGGAAGATCAAGGATAGCCTGAACTTTGAGGGGGTATACCGTTATCCCTTTATGGGATACGATGAACCCGAGTAGATGGCCCGATGGGACATAAAAAATGAACTTTAGGGGATTTAGGCAAATTTTGTACTTGCGGCAACGTAAAAATAATTGCCATAAGTTGTCCATATGTTGTGCTCGATTTGGTGATCGAGCGATAAGATCATCCAGGTAGACCAATATGATATGGATTAGATCATGGAAACAATATGTCATGGTGTGTTGGAAGGTGGATCCACCATTTTTCAGGCCAAAGGGAATGAATCGATATGTAAATGTGCCCCACGGGGTTGTGAATGCAGTCTTGTAATGATCTTTTTTTCAGATCTGAATTTGTCTATAACCATAAAATCCGTCCATGAAGGAAAATACCTTATGTCTGATGCATGCATTGATAATCTGATCGATGAAGGGTGTTGGGAAGTTGTCTTTAGGACATGCCCCATTTAGATTGCGGAAATCTGTGCAAATTCGGATGGTACCCTATTTTTTATTCACAGGAATAGGATTAGAATCCCAAGTGGTGTACGCAATGGGGTAAATGAAGCCGGTTGTGCGTAGCTTCTCTATTTCGGATTTGACCATGATAGCTTTGAAAGGATGGATGGGTCAATGATTTTGGCGTATGGGGGCCACATCGGGCCATGTGTCGATGGGGTGTTCCATGATGGATGGATCCAACCTAGGAATTTTAGTGTAAGGCCAGGAAAAGATGTCACAAAATTCTTGGAAGAGAGCTTTGTAGGGAGCAACTTCCTCCAAGGAGCAGGATGCCCCAACATGATTTCTTCAACAACCTCAGGATTGGTTGAGATGTTGATTTTGATGGTTGGAGAGATGTTGGCCATGTTCCCTTTTTCGAAGGAATTTGGTGCCATAATGGGGTTTCTAAACCAATCGACTTTCCCATGAATGAAATCTTTGGTTTCCATAGAAAAATGGTCCGACTGCAACACAAGTTATTCGGGGAGGAAGAACAAACGATGGTGCATGTTGTCCCATGGGTATTTCGGGGTGGTTAAGGCTTCAAGTATCTCCTCATCATTGCAATAGAAATGAAGAGACGGGTTTGATGGATCGTCATTGATGGTGGAGACAAGAGGGTCGGTAGAATTGGACATGTAAATGAACATGGTGTCTGAAGAAGGAGGTGGGGGTTGAACTTCTTCGATCAAGGTGATCTCAGATTCAAGGGAATGTTGTCGAAGGTTGGCTAAAGCCATTCAGAACTCAGACAAGTCTTGGCAGTGGTGAGAATA
>LPNX010833653.1:112539-175243 GCA_001517045.1 Pseudotsuga menziesii
GGCCCTATTCTTCACAGATGGTGCAAGGCAGGATCTATCAAGGTTCAGTGGTAGCTTTCTCATTTTTTCCCTAGCCCTTTTTGGGTGGGGCGGTGTGGGTGCGGGTGTGGTGGTTGGTTTTTGCGGGCTGAGTGGAGGATGAGATTCAACTGCAATGGGTTGCACGAGGGTTAATAATACATGGGGAATTTGTGGTTGAGCCAGTGGATCCAGGTATGACACAGGAATTCCCAATGTAAAATTGGGTAAGTTTAAGGAAGCCATTATTGGCTTGCTCATGACATCAGGCGAGGGAAAGAGGAAGAGAATTGTGTGGACTGAGGAGGAGCCCAGATAACTCCCTGATGGTTATATGTCAGGATGAGGTTGTGGTTATATCTGCACGTAATGCTGTGGCTATGAATGATGTTGCGACTGATGTTGATGTTGTGGCTGTGGACGGTGTTGCGGTTGCAGTTGGGGTTGTAGCTGCGGTTGTTGTTTGGGTGCAGCAATGTTGGATGAGAGCATGCACAAATCTGCAGTCTCATTTGTTGTCAATGGTGGTGACACTAAGGGGAAAGAAGTCATCATGGTGGTATCGAAAAACAACCCAAGGCCCACATTCAACAATGGGGAGGCTGGTATGTTGTCAACCATGGTGTTGACCGCATGGATAACATTGGTGGGTGTGGTCAGCCCTTGCGAATCAATGGTGCTGATCGTAGGGATAATGTTGGTGGGTGCCATTATCCCTTGTGGATCTTGATAAGTCCGTTGGTCAACTGTCACGATTTTCTCTTCGTGGGGGAGCATCATGAGACAAAAAATAGTTGATGCTACAGCTCTCATGGCGTACATATAACTTCTTTCAAGGAGAAGGTTATAGTCCAATTGAGCATTGGCAACCTCTATGTTAATAAGTACTATTTTCCCTTCTAATGTGATAGGGACATAGGGGAGTATTCCTTGGGCTTAAGTGGGATGGCCATCATAAGCCCGTAGAGTAGTAGAGGAGGGTTACAGAATTGAGGATCCAAGCTTCTGCTAGACTAGGGTAGACATAACGCACATGGATGCCCCCTCATCCACTATGCACAGGTGTACAACCAAATTCCGCATAGACACCAGGATTTGGAAGGTAATGGTTGATGGAATTAGTGGTTCTCCATTATCTATGTTGAATGTGATCAACTTGGAGTCAGAGGGGTCCAAGGAACCAAGGGAGGCTAGTAATGCTTTTCCGCTGTGTTGGGAAAGTTTTGAGTACCTCAAGAGAGGACATGGCATTAGGTGTTTGGGTCAAATCATCCATGATGTTGTAGCTAACAAAATCTCTAGCCATGGAATTGTTAGCAACCCAGCGTATGGGGGGGCATGGGAAAGGGGGTAATTGAAGAGGTGCATTGGCTATTTTAAATGTAGATGCGACTGATGTGTTAGCGGGTTTGGTGTTGGTTCCGTATTGATTTCATCCGGTTTGTAAATTAACCTCTTCAGTTTTCATAGCTAGCAGGTGGTGGACACATGTTTATATCGTGGGAGGTTCCCCTGGAGAGTTGGGATTGGGTTGGGGAGGGGGCGTAGTTGCCACCAATCCTTGGACTGGTAATGGGTTTTGGAGCACCATAGGAGGAGGTCTTGGTGGTACCGGGTTGGGTTGGGCTTGGTCTGTTGTATTGGTGGCATGTTGAACCTCATTTCTAATGGCCTGTTTAGCATGACCCATGAAGGGACACTCATATGTGTAGTGCCTATAGACCTCGCATAGTGTGCACGATTGGTTTTTATGCAACGGAGCGTTACGTCTTAGTGCATTTGGTTATTGAGGATTTTGGGCTGGCTGGTTCGTCGTGGCATTGTTGGGAGGATTTGGTTATTGAACGAATCCTTGTGATTGATTGTTTCCTTGGTTTTGACATCGGTTATTCCTGGCTTGCCTTTGTTGGTTATTGGGGGCTAGCTGGTTGGGACGGTTTTGGTGTGCAAACACCTATTCCAATGGAGTAGGTGGAGCAGGGGCAGGGGCTTGACCAACTTGTAATGGTGGTGCATAGTAGACTTAGGTGGGTGTCGGTGCCATAAATGTGGGAATTTGTCCTGTGTATTTTTGTGTCGGTGAAGCTAATGCTTGGGCCTGCTGCGGTGGAGCAGGTTTTGCATAAGAAGTTGTGGCTCCGGACTGGGACATCATTCTTGCATAGTCCGGAGTTTGGTTTTGGTAGGAAACACTAGGGGTGTTTCTTGGTTATGGTGGTATTGCAGGTGGTGTCGAACGATGTTGTGGTTGGTGGGAGACAGAGCCTATGATGCCATCTATGATGGATTCCCCCGTGATCCGCAGGACCTCAACTTTAGTGCATTAAAAGTTTGTTGTAAAAGAATGCGTGCAACAGGTTAATTAAAGGGACAGCATGAAAAGAAATTAAATGCTCAGAACAGGAATGAAAAACAAGACTGATAAATAGATGCCAAGCATAAAACATAGAACCAGAATCACAAACAGAATTTGATAACAGAGTTCACCCCCTCCACTGGGCTACGTCTTCGGGTCCCTCTCTAATGGGTACCAATACAATTAATCTCTTAAAATGGTACAAAATGGTTCTGGAAACAACTTCAGCAACTTTAAAATAGAATGCTGGACAGAAAGTCTTTAAGACTCCTCTATGAAAGCTACAAAACTGGACTTCAATAGACAAAAGAAGCCAAGTTATAACTAAGAATAGTCGAATTCAAAAGGAACAACACATGGACAGTTTTCACAGCCAAATGCTCTCTCCAAGCTTCTCATCACAGAGAAATGTTGCACTGCCATTCTCCAAAAACTCCGATAATCGTTCCCCCTGGAACCATCCCTGGTTCCTCTCCTTTATTACTCATCTTTACCGTTACAAAGGAGTCAAAACGTCAAAGAAATGTGACTGTTCACATCCCCTGAAACGTGGCATCAAGACTATTCATATGCCTTTCGTTGTTATTCCAGCTGTGGCATAACTGCCAAGAAAGCTTTTCCAAACTATTATAGCTAAGCTGTGCCATGCACATTGCCGTGTTTGAATCGGAGGTTGTAGTCATCTGCTCGTCTGCCATTGCGGAAGAGGATAAGCAACGACCTCCAACGGTCTCAATCGCAATCGGATGTCGGTTGGTTTTTGAGTCAGAGGCTTTAGTTACTTTGGTTTCCATAGTTGCGGATGGTGCACCACTTCTTTTTCTGATTCCGTCGAGTTATTTCGCCGATCTTTTAATTTTTGGGCTTCCGCCGTTGCAACTGCCGGAAGTGTTGTTCTTACGATCAAGCTTGTGGTCGTCGTTGCGGACTACTTATCGCTCCAAATTCTGATCCGTTTCGAATGTATTTAAGATTCCGCTGTTGCGGCTTCCGGAAGCATTGTTCTTCTGATCAGCTTGTGGCCGTCGTTGTGGACTGCTTATCGCCCTGACTTCCGATCCGTTTTGAACGTCTTTAAGCTTCCGTCGTTGTAGAAGGGAGAAAAGAATGTAAGCCCCGATGTTGCGGAGGGAGAAATGCTTTCGACCGTCTATCCTCATATTTTTTGCATCCGGTTATCCCTGCGGATAGACTAGGAGTTTGGCCACCCGCCGTTGCGGAGGAAGATCTCTTTCGACCTCTGATGCTTTGTATTTTTGCCGTCCAATTTTCTTCAACCGCCGTTTCTGAACCATGTACCATATTGGATCTTCAAAGAGGAATAATTCACCGGATCAATCCTCCCCATTGGAGATATTTTGGACCACCAAAAGCCTGAATTATTCTACAAGTAAGTGAGGGTACAACTCCCTCACTTTACCAATCTCCATCCATCTTGCTTTACTAGGATGCACCCCTTCAGCCCCACTCGAAGGTACTCAGCATTCCCCCTTCGTGAAGTCCTTAAATTTCTGTCAAGAATAGCATCATCCTGCTACTCTCTCATATATTCAGGTGCCAAATCATCTATTGAAGGAATCTGTATGTTAATTTCCTCATCCATGATCATAGGAGGTTCATACAGTTTAAGATTCTCAACATTGATAACTGAATAAATTTGCATGTATGGAGGTAAATTCAAGCGAAAATCATTAGTACCAATCTTTTCCAAGATCTCAAAAGGACCATACCTGATAGGCTTAAGCTTTTTACATTCACCTTTCATTCCTTCTTTGGTGATGTGTAACCAAACTCGGTCACCAACCTGAAATTGATGATCAATTCGATGCTTGTCATGCATGGATTTGTACTTTGCCTAGCTCTTCTCCAACTGTTCTTGAACTACCTGCTACACTGCTTGGATTCTCTAAATGAACTTTAAAGATTTATTTGCATCATGATGTCCATCCACTGCATCTTTTCCAAAAGAGAAGTCCATTGGTGTTTTTGGCAAGTAACCAAAACAAGTTTCAAAAGGAGATATTTTCGTGGAAGAATGAACTGCATGATTGTAAGCATGTTGTATATACTGCAACTGCTCATCCCAAAGTTTAGGATGCTTACTACAATATCCTCTGAGCAGCTGAACCACTATTCTGTTCACTACCTCTGTTTTCCCATCGGTCTATGGATGAAAAGATGTACTTTTCTTCAGTTTAGTGTCCATAAGTTCCCATAAAGTTGACCAGAATCTTCCCAAGAACCAGGAATCTCGATCAGATATTATAGACATGGGCAGCCCAAAATGTACCCAAACATTTTGAAAGAATAAAAGAGTTGTTTGTTCAGCAGTGATCTGCTTGTTACATGGCATTAAGATGCACATTTTGCTGAACCTATCCACAACAACATATAGGTAATCATGCCCTTTTCTAGACATAGGTAGTCCCCCTACAAAGTCCATAGAAATACTTTCCCAAGGACGAGAAGAAATTGGAAGAGGAGTATACAAACCCAATTTCCTATTGCTAGGCTTACTTGTTGCACACATAACACAACCCCTTATATATTTAGCTACAGTTTCTTGCATTTGAGGCCAACAACAGTGATTCTGCAATACAGACAATGTTTTACTTACACCAAAATGTCCTACAATCAATGAACTATGTGCTTCTCGAATCACATGCACTCTTTCTTTATCTGGAATACAAAGTTTACCGAGATGATACAAGAGTTGATTATGCACATAATAGTTATCTTCCTGTTTACCATGTATAAGTGATGCATATACTTCCTTAAAATCTTTATCTTCTGCATACTGTTCAATATAACTTTCATGTGTTAATGAACTGTTCTGAAGAATGATTGAAGCATTCATAGGTGGCCTTGATAACATGTCTGCTACTTTATTATGGATTCCCTTTTTGTACTTAATGACGAGATGAAATTGTTGTAAGAACCCCATCCATCTTAAATACCTACTTTGTTGTATTTTAGTTTGAGATTGTAAATATGGAAGTGGCTGATGATTAGTATGTATGACTGTCTCTTTTCCCATGATATAATGTTTCCACTTCTTCACACTCTGTACTAAAGCATGCAATTCTTTGTCATAGGTCGGATAGTTACTTACTGCAGTAGAGAATGTTTCTGAATGGTAACAGACTGGCTTCCTTCCTTGCATCAAAACTGCTCCCATGGCAAACCCACTGGCATCGGTTTCGATCTCAAATGGCTGCTGCAAATCTGGCAATGTCAGAATTGGTGTTGTGCTAATCTTTTCCTTCAAAGTGTCGAAGGCTCTCTGATGCTTGCCTCCCCACTGGAAAATCTCTTTAATGCTTGTCAACGCATGTAATGGAGAAGTAATGGAAGAAAACCCAGAAATGAATTTCCTCCAATACTGAACCTCACCTAGAAAACTTTTGATTTCAGTAACGGTGTTAGGCCGTGGCCAATTTACAATGATAGCAACCTTGGCTGGGTCCACTCGTAGGTGGCCTCCACCAATAATATGGCCTAGATATACTAAAGAATTTTTAGCAAATTCACATTTAGACATTTTTACATAAAGCTTTTCCTTTCTCAGTACATCTAAATTTTTTTTCACATGTACAATATGCTCTTTCCAAGTTTTGCTAAACACAAGGATATCATCTAGATATACAATTACAAAATCATCAATGAATTAACGAAAGACATCATTCATGACCCGCATGAAAGTAGCAGGTGCGTTACACAGCCCAAAAGGAATCACAAGCCATTCATACAAACCCTGTTTCGTCTTAAAAGTTGTTTTCCAAGCATCATGCTCAGCAACACAGATTTGATGATACCCACTACGCAGATCCAATTTTGTAAAGTAAGTTGCATGTTTCAATTGATCAAGCAAATCATCAATACGAGGAAAATGATACCTGTTTTTAATGGTGATTTTGTTAAGGGCCGTGTAGTCGATACACATCCTCCACGACCCATCCTTCTTTGGAACCAAGACTATGGGAGAGCCACAAGGAGAAGTGTTGGGCCGGATGACCCCCTTCTCAATTAGCTCCTGAACCTGCTTCTTGATCTCCTCATTCTGCATTATAGACATCCAGTACATGGCTATGTTCGGGAGTGGCACATCCTGCTCCAAATGTATCTCATGCTGAAGCTCTCTCTTCGGTGGTAACCCCTTCGGATCTTGAAACAAATAATCATACTCACAAATGATGTCAATCAGTTCAGATTTATGCTTAGGGTCACATTATTAAGAATATTTAGAGACTTCATCATTTTTCATCTTAACCATCATCAACACAAAGTTCTTACTAGCATTTACCAACCTCTTCATTTGTCCTGTAGAGACTATTGCTAGATTGGTTTTTATCTTATGTGCTCGTACAATATATTCCATACCTTCTTTAAAAAGATGATACTTATTCTGCTCTCTATAAAAGACTGCTTTTTGGTCATACAAATATGGAATCCCAAGTACAATTCCACAAATGTCAAGTGGCACTACATCTAGTTCTACCTCATCCCTAAACTTTTCAGTAATTGCAAATTTTAATACACATTTCCTTGTAACTTGCAATCGTGTATCATTAGTAACCCAACCTAGAGGATAGGGCTTTTCATGAGGCACAGTAACTAAATGCAATTTCTTAACCACTTCTTCTGATATCAGATTTACTTGTTGTTGACGGGCAAATGTGACTAGCTCGCAACAAGGGGAGACAACCCAGACTGGGATCCTTAAATCAGGCTCCAAGCTGTTTGGGATAGTTGTTCCCGACAGGTTTTATGGCTCCGTTAGCCAAAAAATTAATCTAAAAGAAACCTAAAAGATAAAACGAAATCAAATGTACAAGAAAATCAAAATCAATGACTAATCTAAAATAAAGAAAATATTATAAAAATCTAATCTATTTATTTATATATACAGATATGTAATAACATTTTTACAAAATTGAAAAGGAATTGGAAAACCAATTGCTATTTTTGTGAATAATTTTTTTTTAAAATTTTCCAATAAAAGGATAAGCTGAAAATAGAGTAAATATATTTGAATTAAAGTATAATGGAAACATCCATTAATACTTTAATCAATCCAAGAAAATAAACTATTTAAAGTATATCTAACCTAAAAGATTTCTTGATTTAAAAAGAACTTATACTTCTTTTTCGTGTACTTTGATTAAATAGAAATAAAGAAAGTAATACCTGAAATAATTCAACAGTGCATTCTTTTTATAACTATTCCGTTATTTTTGAACATTCAAAGAAGAAAAAGTAAATAAAACATTTCCAGGAAAAGTAAAAACATTTCGAGGAAAAGTAAATAAAACATTTCCAGCATTTTTAATTATTTACACCATAAGTGAAATCATTCATTTAGTGTGCAAATTATAACCTTATATTCAATCATAAATCATTATAATCAAAATATAATAATTAAATAATACTGAAAAAATGAAATAAGAATAACAAAAACTAATAGAAGTTTTGAATCGAGATCTACAAAGTAAAAGTTGAAATCATTCAAGTTTTATATCATACTCTAGATTAGATATAGGATTACCATATATGCCTTGCAGCAAATATGAAGCTTGAGATCCAAAATCATTTGAGAAACAAAAGCTCCAAAAAGTGTCTTCAATATGAATAAAACTGAAGCATGCGAAACTTCTATCAGGTTTTCAATATCTGACCCCTTTCAGCTAACAAAATCATTTGATAATTGATGATAAAAGAGAAAAATACAGGTCCACAGCCTCTGCGCATCTCCTTGGGCAATCGTACCACTTTGAAGTGTGTGCAATACCTTTCTTCTGTAATGAAGTATTCAGCAAACCTCTACGTTCTTCTCCCGGGCCTTCTCCTGGCAGTGTCTCACAAAATATGAAAAGAAAAAAAAAACCTTTGAAATTCTGTTGAGCAATACCAGCTATATCAAGCACATTCCAGAACACAAAAACAAAACTTTCTTGCTCTGTTCAGCGCAGCTCTTGGTTTGCTCTCCATTTCTCAGTCGATTCACTGCTTCTTATATAAGAGATGAGAAGTTGTTTAACTCCATGGTCTCAGGCACCGAATCTTCTTCAATCGATTTCATATCCTTTTATGTTCTGGTAACTCTTTCTCATGCAACGAAATCGGTGGCAACGAGCATGTGCTTCATATTCACTACTTTGGTAATTAACCTTACTTATGCAGAATCCCTTTTTCTACTGTAACGACCTCATAGAATATGGAAATAAAAATATGCTATTGTGATTAAATCCATAATTGTCAACTCAGAGCCTTCTCGCCACGGTGTCCACAATTCCGGAGCTTAAGCAGTCATTTCTTCACTCTGCCAAAAACCATGCTCTAAAAATAGTTGTGATAATAAATCCATTCATGAGCTGGGCAGTCGAATTACTATTTCACTAACAAATCTTTCTCTCCTCAGAATGCTGGCAAATTATAAAATAGATATCCTCTTTTATAGAAATTGTTGAGCTAGCTTCTCTTGCTACCTGTTCATAAAAGAAAATATTGCAGGATAATCATTTACATAATCATTTTAGCATCAATCGTTCCCTTTAAACCAATCACAAAAATGCATAAATTTTATTTATAAAAATCATTATTACATTATGATAATGGTAAGGTTGTCAGGAAGGTAAAACAAATTCAAGAGTTGAAATTTTCCTTTCGTAAAAATGTATATACTTTGGCCCCATATATATCATGAATAAATATTCCTTGAATAAATCAATTTTTGGAAACATAAATAATTAAAAACACCAAAATTACTTCAACTTATAAGGAACAGTCTCACATAAATAATTTAAACCAGTGTATAAAATGTGACCATCATAAATATGTAAAAAATAATTTGGAAAAGACCTTCATACACAAAGGACCAAGAGCAATAACATATCAACCCTACTGTGTAATAGTTTCAACCTTCAGGAATGGGAGACATGCTACGCGAACTGTAAATCCCATAACTCATAGTATCAACCTCGACCTTTACATGCAATAATAAAGATGACATATGAAGCCCATCATAAAGATCAAGATCAAATAATAAGGTTGTGTTATGCTTAATTCTTAGATTGAACAAAAGCCTTGGAAATGTAATTCGAATGAATTTTGGTAAGGTGCCAAAAATACAAAAACCAGCCTTCTAATTTCAAAACCTTATCAATATTTACAATAACAAAATCACATAATAAAACCAAATGATAAATATTTGGATAATATTTCAAGATTAAGTCATGACAAATTATTAACACTTATCCTTTAATTTTCAATGCAAATCCACTCAAAATAATAATTTCAAAGTAGTGATTTTGTCAACTAATCCATAGTTTGCAAAGGTTTTTCTTTAAAAAACATGGAATTTCATTGTTTCAGTAGCTTCTGGAATGTCACCATTTCAGTAGTTGTCAATTCTTTAGTTTTTCTATATGAAATTCAAACATTTCATCAAAACAAAATACAATTTTGTTTGATGAAATAATGTTTTTTAAAGGCTGTTGAGTAGGAGCACAACAGATGGCGACTGACTGGGCGAAACAGTTATCTCTACTAAAACATGAAATCTGACTTGTGTATGTAGCAAGATAAGAAAAATTTTCTTTAACTCAGATTAGCATTTTACTGAATATAAAAGAATTGTTCCTTATAATAAGACTAGATTTCAAACCAAAACCAGATTCGATTCTTTTATCATTATACAGAGATTACCTTCAAAAATGATACGAATTTTAAGTTTTTTTCAGAAAACATAAGACTCCAAAAGAAATTAGTCCTGGGAAATACAATGCAATTTTGATATTTGACCAGTTTTTTAAGATATGATCCCAATAATACAGTCATGACCCTCCTACCCGTAGGCGTTCATAGTCTCGAAAGGGTTGACTTTTAACCATACATCCTACCGTTCTAGTCCCAATATATGATAAAACATGAATATTTAGAACTTCTCAATTTATTAATGGGTAAGCTGCATTGGAACCTCTTCACGAGTGTGGGATGACCTTGGATTTTTATAGATTTTTGTATATATAACAATTTATGGTTTGGAATCCAAGTATGCCACAGACGGAGCCCTCCTACCCGCAGGCGTCCATAGCCTCGAAAGGGTACGTCTTTTAACCCATTCTACCCAACGACTTATATACCAAGCTCATAAGTTTAAAGAAGGCTTCATACTCAGCATTTAAGTGCTCATCCACAAGAGATTTGCATGTTTATAATGGGGGAACGTAATAGGAAACTCTTTACGAGTAAGATAGCGTAAAGGATCTATAGATAACTGATTTTATTATTACATTGCAACTGCTTTCCTAGAACTGATTTCTAAATAAGTGATAGAATTCCTAGTAATAATGACTTCGATATTCATTAAATCCAACAATTTGAGGATAATGATAAAGGAAACGAAAGAAAGTGAAAGTTTTCGTCTAGTAGTTTTTTGTTGGCAACAGTTCAATTTCTTTTTCTTTTATTTCTGAGAAAAGAACAGATTTCTAAAAGTCTCGCTTTCTTCATATTTTATATAATCAGATTCCAATTTTATGACATAAAAACATTCCCAGATCTGAATCATTTCTCCTGGTTTTGAAAAATCAAAAGAACAACAAAAATCAAAAGCAAAATAATATATACATGAGTTTTATTTGAGCAAATTAAAAAAACAAAGGATTTCAAAGTCTACGAGAAATTTCTTAGTAAAGAAAACACACATAACACATGATTTAAATCAAGATCTCATCAAATGCAAAATAGGTTTAACAACATATGACTAATTACCAGCAAAGAAAATGAGAGATTAAAATAGATTAACATGTTTTAAAGTTTTTTATCCCTATTTTGCTTTTAAATCTTTCAATTTAGTCGAAGTTGTTTTTTTTTTAATAATTGATGGGACATTAATCTAATGTGTTTTATTCAGAAATCAAAGTAACAAAATAAATCCTAATGAGTATGCAGCTATAAAAAGATGAAAGGTTCTTTCTTTTAATGAGAAGATGAAAAAAAAAACGAGAGGAAGTAAAGAACTGCTTCCCTGACAATGATGTCGTCATCTCATTCTTAAAATGATGTTGTCGCAACTCCATTCATCTGCATTTATTCAAATGTAAACAAACATAAATCATTCTATATTATAAACCTAACCTAAACTAATCAAATAAAATATATACAAACTAAGTAAATGCAAATTTCCAATGAAGCCATTCGCGTAGCTTGAAACCTACCAGAGAAAACAAGTCAAATATGAGTATTGCAAATTGGAATAATTCAAAATAAAGAAAAGAAACTAAATCAAATTTTGTATGTACAAAGCATAAAAGACGACACGGAAACCTTTTAATAAATGATTCCTCCCACCATGTATAAATCAGATCATAAAAATCAAGTCGGGGAAAAATATATTTCTCATGAGAATCATGACTAAAAATAATCTTATCAAAAGTATGATTCAAAATTCGTGAAAAAGGATCAATAAAAAATGTATCTTCTAACACAATATCATCATGACTAAATTCAAAAAGAACAAAATGAAATTTGGGTATTATTTGGAAATCAAATACGTCATTGTGTCTTTTAATGTGAAGATCAAAATTGATGACATTATCTTCAGATATGATTATCATGTTGCAATGAAGAAAATTAATGTTCAATAAATCATGATTAAATGGTGCATCCCTTTCAATATTACAGATTGAATCATAATCCTTACTGACAAAAGATAAAATGGATGAACATGCATGAGTCTGATGAGTAACGAAAGCAGAAAAATTATGATCTTCTTCATGACAAATTTGAACTAAATTAGAATGGATATGAAAATGTCCCTTGTCCTTCAAAAATGTATTCCTTTGTATCCTATCAAAACCTGACCATAATGAAGTATTCCTTAGAAAATCATTAACATGTAAATGTAGTCTATGATCAGCAAAAACATCAGGATACAAAGAGTAGTAAGAGTCAGAGTATAAAAAGGTAAATGCTTCTCTATTGATATGATTTATTTCATTGACTTATTTAACAGAAGCATCATTAGCAAAACTATGATCTAAGGAATTTTGTGAAGAAATGAAAGGAACTAACTCATGATGAAAGGAAGATGATGAAATTATATCATCACTAGCACATTCAGTTGAAGAATTAAGAATTTTTGGTTTATCTTCCATTGTGTTGTGAACAACAAGAGTTTCAAAATTATTACTTAATGTAAAAGTTGAATTATCATCATTATTCTCTTGTCCTTGAAATTGTATATCAGAAGATTCTGTGATTTGTCCATTTTCAACAATTTTATTTTCAGCAGTGGAATTAGGAAGAATAGATTCGATATCAACTTCAACTAATGAACTAACATGCATGCTATCTATTGCAGAATTTTCATTCTTTTCCAAATCATGAAAATCAGAGAAAGAGATAAGAAAAAGAAACCAATTCATTTTGTCCTTTTCTGAAAGCTCATACTCTTCACGAAACCTGCAACATATTAACATAAATCTGGAAAAGAAATCATGAAGAGATTCATCGTTATGTCTACGAAGATTTTCTAACTCAAATTCAAGTTTCTTATAGCTATAATCCTCATGATCGTTAAGAAATAAATTCGTGAAATGTTCCCATGAATGAATGGATTTCACTGGCAAGAACTTAAACCAAATCAAAATTCTTCCTGTGAAAGTAGCTGCAAAAAGTCTGCATTTCTCAACTTCATCAAATAGATCTATGTAATCACAAAAAGAATTAAAATATGAAAGATGATGAGAGGCAGAAATCTTACCTTCTCCATTGAAGCTCAGTCTTCGCAAGAAATTGGACATCTCTGGAGAAAAACTTTCGCCAGATGTATGAAAGCTGAAAGCATGATCTAAATCAATTATATCAGCCATTTCAAAATAAAAATGAAATAAAAAATCAACCAACTCAAAATGGCCTTCTTGTTGATCAGGCCCTCCTTCTAGTGCCATTGTTGATGGGCAAATGTGACTAGCTCGCAACAAGGGGAGACAACCCAGACCGAGATCCTTAAATCAGGCTCCAAGCTGTTTGGGATAGTTGTTCCAAACGGGTTTTATGGCTCCGTTAGCCAAAAAATTAATCTAAAAAAAACCTAAAAGATAAAACTAAATCAAATGTACAGGAAAATCAAAATCAATGACTAATCTAAAATAAAGAAAATATTATAAAAATCTAATCTATTTATTTATATATACAGATATGTAATAACATTTTTACAAAATTGAAAAGGAATTGGAAACCCAATTGCTATTTTTGTGAATAATTTTTTTTTAAATTTTCCAATAAAAGGATAAGCTGAAAATAGAGTAAATATATTTGAATTAAAGTATAATGGAAACATCCATTAATACTTTAATCAATCCAAGAAAATAAACTATTTAAAGTATATCTAACCTAAAAGATTTCTTGATTTAAAAAGAACTTTTACTTCTTTTTCGTGTACTTTGATTAAATAGAAATAAAGAATGTAATACCTGAAATAATTCAAGAGTGCATTCTTTTTATAACTATTCCATTATTTTTGAACATTCAAAGAAGAAAAAGTAAATAAAACATTTCCAGGAAAAGTAAAAACATTTCCAGGAAAAGTAAATAAAACATTTCCAGCATTTTTAATTATTTACACCATAAGTGAAATCATTCATTTAGTGTGCAAATTATAACATTATATTCAATCATAAATCATTATAATCAAAATATAATAATTAAATAATACTGAAAAAATGAAATAAGAATAACAATAACTAATAGAAGTTTCGAATCCAGATCTACAAAGTAAAAGTTGAAATCATTCAAGTTTTATATCATACTCTGGATTAGATACAGGATTACCATATATACCTTGCAGCAAATATGAAGCTTGAGATCCAAAATCATTTGTGAAACAAAAGCTCCAAAACGTGTCTTCAATATGAATAAAACTGAAGCATGCGAAACTTCTATCAGGTTTTCAATATCTGACCCCTTTCAGCTGAAAAAATCATTTGATAATTGATGATAAAAGAGAAAAATACAGGTCCACAGCCTCTGCGCATATCGTTGGGAAATTGTACCACTTTGAAGTGTGTGCAATACCTTTCTTCTGTAATGAAGTATTCAGCAAACCTATACGTTCTTCTCCCGGGCCTTCTCCTGGCAGTGTCTCACAAAATATGAAAAGAAAAAAAAACCCTTTGAAATTCTGTTGAGCACTACCAGCTATATCAAACACATTCTAGAACACAAAAACAAAACTTTCTTGCTCTGTTCAGCGCAGCTCTTGGTTTGCTCTCCAAATAGAGAAAGAAAAATCCTTCAATCCTGTCGAGCCCCCCCATTTCTCAGTCGATTCACTGCTTCTTATATAAGAGATGAGAATTTGTTTAACTCCATGATCTTAGGCACCAAATCTTCTTCAATCAATTTCATATCCTTTTACGTTCTGGTAACTCTTTCTCATGAAACGAAATCGGTGGCAACGAGCATGTGCTTCATATTCACTGCTTTGGTAATTAACCTTACTTATGCAGAATCCCTTTTTCTACTGTAACGACCTCATAGAATATGGAAATAAAAATCTGCTATTGTGATTAAATCCATAATTGTCAACTCAGAGCCTGCTCGCCATGGTGTCCACAATTCCGGAGCTTAAGCAGTAATTTCTTCGCTCTGCCAGAAACCATGCTCTAAAGATAGTTGTGATAATAAATCCATTCATGAGCTGGGAAGTCAAATTACTATTTCAGTAACAAATCTTTCTCTCCTCCTTAGAATGCTGGCAAATTATAAAATATATATCCTCTTTTTAAGAAATTGTTGAGCTAGTTTCTCTTGCTACCTGTTCATAAAAGAACATATTGTAGGATAATCATTTACATAATCATTTCAGCATCAATCATTCCCTTTAAACCAATCACAAAAATGCATAAATTTTATTTATAAAAATCATTATTACATTATGATAATGGTAAGGTTGTCGGGAAGGTAAAACAAATTCAAGAGTTGAAATTTTCCTTTCGTAAAAATGTATATACTTTGCCCCCATATATATCATGAATAAATATTCCTTGAATAAATCAATTTTTGGAAACATAAATATTTAAAAACACCAAAATTACTTCAAGTTATAAGGAATAGTCTCACATAAATAATTTAAACCAGTGTATAAAATGTGACCATCATAAATATGTAAAAAATAATTTGGAAAAGACCTTCATACACAAAGGACCAAGAGCAATAACATATCAACCCTACTGTGTAATAGTTTCAACCTTCAGGAATGGGAGACATGCTACGCGAACTCTAAATCCCATAACTCATAGTATCAACCTCGACCTTTACATGCAATAATAAAGATGACATATGAAGCCCATCATAAAGATCAAGATCAAATAATAAGGTTGTGTTATGCTTAATTCTTAGATTGAACAAAAGCCTTGGAAATGTAATTCGAATGAATTTTGGTAAGGTGCCAAAAATACAAAAACCAGCCTTCTAATTTCAAAACCTTATCAATATTTACGATAACAAAATCACATAATAAAACCAAATGATAAATATTTGGATAAGATTTCAAGATTAAGTCATGACAAATTATTAACACTTATCCTTTAATTTTCAATGCAAATACACTCAAAATAATAATTTCAAAGTAGTGATTTTGTCAACTAATCCATAGTTTGCAAAGGTTTTTCTTTAAAAAACATGGAATTTCATTGTTTCAGTAGCTTCTGGAATGTAAACATTTCAGTAGCTGTCAATTCTTTAGGTTTTCTATATGAAATTCAAATATTTCATCAAAACAAAATACAATTTTGTTTGATGAAATAATGTTTTTTAAAGGTTGTTGAGTAGGAGCACAACACTTGTGAACCACTATCAAACAATGTATCAATCTTTGTGTGATTTGCAATGACACGAAGTTGAAACCGTGCACTTCTATCTTTATCATTTTGCTTAGAAGTAGATGGGAGACTTGTACTTGCACTAGAATTGGATTGTGCATCAATGGGAAGTGAGATACTTTTATCCTTACCTTGGATTCCGACAGCTGTAACCTTTGTTTCATCACATGAGCCGGATCCTAAGTCTTGAGTAACTACGGTAGTAGCTTTTGCTTTTCCTTTGTCTTTGTTTCCTCCGTACCTCTTTGGCGTTAACTCTGGATGAATTTTCCAACACTTAGAGACATCATGTCCCTTCTGACAATGTGAACACGTAGGATTTTCACCCTCTTTCTTAACAGTAGCCATCTTCTTTTTCCCCTTATCTTTACCTTTTGATTTGCTGTCAAATTTAAATGACTTATTCACAAAAGTATCATTAGCATACTTAACCCTGGCTTCTAAATGGGTAGCTTGAACACATACATTGTCTAAATTACTGGGATTAAACATCAACAAAGTATGCTTCAAATAATAATGCATGCCACCAATGTACTTAAGAAGAGTTTCCTGTGTATCTAATGAAACATTCAATGCAATAGCCCTCTTTCTGAATTCATGAGTATAATCTTGAATGCTTTGTCCTTTATCTTGTCTAAACATTTGCCAATTCATGGTTAATTGCTGCATGTGACCTAAAGGATAAAATTGCTTCCTCAATACTTCAATTAATTCATTCCAAACTGAAATAATTTTACCATTCTTTCGAATATCTTGCTGAATCTTGCTCTCCCACCAAGTAAGAGGCATTCCACTCATTCTCAAAGTGGCCAATTAAATATTGGAAGGGTCATCATTAATGCCATGCACCCTGCAATATACTTCAAGCTGCTTGATCCAATTTTCTAATTTTTCAGCATCTACATCTCCATTATAAATAGGTAATTCAAATTTTACATCCAATTTGAAATAAGGCATATTAGGACTTGCATTATGAGAAGAATAAAAAGTCTTTTTAGTATTAGGAGGATCACCATCACCTCCTACTCCTTTACCCTTTTCTTCCAGCTTCACTTCTGCATCTCTGGATGAAGATCCTTCTTCTTTATTTTTCCTTTGTGCTCACTCATTGAGTAGAATTTCCATCATGGATTTCATGCTCATAAAAGCCCCTAGAAACTCAGTTTCAGAAATGACAGGTTTTTCCCATTCGGTATGTCCTTCGTCTTCCCCTCGTGGAGAAGGCATGGTTCTTGAGAATGTTCTCCTGGAGCCAATCTCAGGATCTCCTTCAACTAATTCTCCTTCACCAAGCTTTAATCTAGACCTGGTAAGCATTCAAAAACTTTCACAATAGTCAACCAGCTCTGATACCAAATATGATTCGTAGGACCTCAACTTTAGTGCATTAAAAGTTTGTTGTAAAAAAATGCGTGCAACAGGTTAATTAAAGGGACAGCATGAACAAAAATTAAATGCTTAGAACAAGAATGAAAAACAAGACTGATAAATAGATGCCAAGAAGAAAACACAGAACTAGAATCACAAACAGAATTTGATAATGGAGTTCACTCCCTCCACTGGGCTACGTCTCCGGGTCCCTGTCCAATGGGTATCGATCCAATTAATCTCTTAAAATGGTACAAAATGGTTCTGGAAACAGCTTCAGCAACTGTAAAATAGAATGCTGGATAGAAAGTCTTTAAGACTCCTCTCTAAAAGCTACAAAACTAGACTTCAATAGACAAAAGAAGCCAAGTTATAACTGAGAATAGTCAACTTCAAAAGGAACAGCACATGGACAGTTTTCACAGCAAAATGCTCTCTCCATGCTTCTCATCACAGAGAAACTTTGCACTGCCGTTCTCCAAAAACTCCTCTAATTTTTCCCCCCGAAACCATCCCTGGTTCCTCTCCTTTATTACTCATCTTTGCCGTTACAAAGGAGTCAAAACATCAAAGAAATGCGACTATTCACATCCCCTGAAACGTGGCATCAAGACTGTTCATATGCCTTTCGTCGTTATTCTAGCTGTGGCATAAATGCCAAGAAAGCTTTGTCAAACTGTTACAGCTAAGTAGTGCCATGCGCATTTCCGTGTTTGAATCGAAGGTTGTAGTCATCTGCTCGTCTGCCATTGCAGAAGAGGATAAGCAACGGGCTCCGATGGTCTCAATCGCAATCGGCTGTCGGTTGGTTTTCGAGTCGGAGGCTTTAGTTACTTTGGTTTCCGTAGTTGCGGATGGCACACCACTTCTTTTTTTGATTCCGTCGAGTTATTTTACCGATCTTTTAAGTTTTGGGCTTCCGTCGTTGCGGCTACTGGAAGCGTTTCTTCCGATCAAGATTGTGGCTGTCATTGCGGACTGCTTATCGCTCCAACTTTCGATCTATTCCAAACATCTTTAAGCTTCCGCCGTTGCAGCTACCAGAAGCGTTGTTCTTCTAATCATCTTGTGGCCATCATTGTGGACTGCTTATTGCTCCGAATTCTGATCCATTCCGAACGTCTTTAAGCTTTCGCCGTTGCGGAAGGGAGAAAAGAATGTGAGCCCCGACATTGCGGAGGGAGAAATGCTTTCGACCGCCGATCCTCATATTTTTTGCGTCCAGTTATCCCCGTGGATAGACTAGGAGTTTGGCCGCCTGCCGTTGTGGAGGGAGATCTCTTTCGACCTCCAATGCTTTGTATTTTTGCCGTCCGATTTTCTTCAATCGCCGTTTCTGAACCATGTACCATATTGGATCTTCAAAGAGGAATAATCCATCGGATCACCCCGGTGCATCCCGGTAGGGGGTTCCTGCACGGGGAGCGTCTAGAATGACAGTGTGAATATCACATGCCCCAATTTTGCAAAAATAATATTATCTTATTTGATTTTATTAAAGACATTATGTTAAATTTTATGCTAAGTTGTAATTGATGACTCAGCAGAGTCAAGGATATTGAATGTAATTTTGAATATTTTAATTATAAATAAATACAAGTGGAGACAACAGCTTAGGAGAGTTGTTAAAAGAGTGTTTACTGGTCAAGTTGGTGGAGGAGACTGGGTGGAGAGAAAACATACAAGTGACAACATCCTCAAACCTCTTCCAACTATTGCAGGAGGCAACCTCCCTACATTTGGGGTCATGATCCCCTAAAAAAGTGGGATCAGAGCAGGTGGCTCAATTAATGACAACTGACCGAAAAGACCTAGGTAATCTTTATAAAAATGCCCATTGAAGAGAGCTGAGGCTCTTCATTTTTTCTAGAGAAGTATTCATTCAGGTGAATGTACTTCAGAGAAATTCAATGGTGAGAAAATTTGTGGAAAGAGTTTGAGGGGTTAACTGCTAAGTGATCTATTGTAGCTTTTCAGTTGAAGGATCTTACTACTGAGTGTAGAGTGATTACTGAGTCATTGGACTAGTCTATTGTTTTCTTTCTCCACCAGTTCTCAGCCAAGGAGACTAGGAACAGGCTCGGGGGTCCTGAGGAGACATTGTTTGAGCGCTCTCGAGGAGTTGGTAGGGAGGAACGACCTCCTAATGTTGTTGTTGTCCAGCTTAATCAGGTTGTATAGTATTTTTGTTTTACTGTGTTATATGGTTAAATGTGAATCTGAATTCTTAATGAATGTTAAATGTTTAGTTGTGAACTGTTAGACTTAGTAATCTTTTAGTTTACTGAAAGAATGAATCTGAAATAGGTGAAAGATAATCCTAACCTATGTTTTTCCACATCTGGAAGGACCAGACCGTACTCCAGCACTAGCAGTGTATTTAAATTAGATGAAGGATATGATAGAAGTCTGAAATGAATAAATGTATTATGCATTTCATAATATCAGAGTGTTTTATTTCTGTATGTAGATTATTATCAGAAAAGAATAATGACCTATTTTTTCATGTTTATCGTTTAACTAGCTTATTTATGTAAATATACTGGTAAAGAAAGAAGAATAACTCAACACAGGTAGAAGGATCATTATATTAATAAAATACCCTAATAGAAAATAGGTTATGCTTACTTACAGTACATTATTCTTTTTATTGAATTTAAAACATGCAGGAGGGTAAACTGTATTATGCTTTAGATATATTTTCTATGTATTTTATTTATTAACCTATTGCTTATGCAGTAGAAGAAATATAGTTAAACTACTTGTTTAATTTCAGTTCAAGCAACGGTATAAGTTAATAAGTATATAGTTTATTTATTAATCATAATAATCTAAGACTAACAGATACTATTAACTCAGGAAAGTAATATGAAAATAATTTTGATATTAAGAAGTAACTTATTTAAAATATCTAAGTTCAACTACCAAATTATTTTTTTTCATTTCAATAGATGAACAACAGGAGTACGATAATAACTAACATATACATAAATGTATATTTATAAATGGAATCTTCCCTTTAAATTTTACAAATAGGATATACATGTAAAAGAAAACTACAGAGTCGAAAACCCTAAGAACGAATAATATACTTACAAATAACAATAATTTAAGTGATACTCCAAATATTTGAATTATTTAATAATGATCGACAAAAATGTTATAAATTGTTACAGTCCTTGAAGGACAAGTAAAAATACAATTGAAATATCATAACTGGAAATTTTCACATTACATATGGACACTAATTAAACAAATTTAACATAGTATTAAGACCTTTGAAATAAATAATTGAAAGATTTATTTATGTAAGGGTTACCTACAGGAAAAACCCTAGCTCATTTTTTGAGCAAACAAATGTTCAATACAAATTACTCTATAAGACAATTACAGTCACAGCTTAATGTAAAAAACTATATTATATCATAAAAAGCAATAAATGGGAAATTTATTTTATTCACACAAATCTACCAAATAGTACACTGCTGAAAACGAGTCTAAGCTCAAAGGCAGATTGTCTTAAAAGACATTGCATTACATTAACAGGCTTGAAGGCCGAACTTAAAAACCAAGTACAAGACCCAGGTCGAGGCCAAGTTTACCATCGATGAAATGAGGGTTTATAAACATAACAGATCCCTTAAAACATTTAAAATGAAATCGTATAGCTAAAAGACGAAGCTAGACAAGCTTCCAACTCTTAGAGTTCCATCGATGACCCTGTTACAAGTAGGTGAAGAACCCAAATGATGAACGCATGGCTTACTCGTTTGGAGATGCAACCTTTTGAGACAACCAACACTTGCTTCATCACATAATGTAGCACAGTTTCAAGATTTCCTGCAAAGATTTTGCATTACAATTTGTTATTTATACAAAACCTTTAAGCATTGTAAACCCTACTGTAAAATAATGTGGCTATAAATTAATTCTAAGATAAAATAGTGCTAAACATTACTATAATAAAAATGATGAACAATCTAGCAGAGATACTGTCCTTAACAGTAACCAAGCACATGAATCTCCAACCCTGTCACCACGAAGGATCATCCCAGACAGCCAGCGAAGCCTTAGTTTACCCAAGCAGTAGCAGGCCGCGAAAGAAAGGCAAGTTGGGATACAAGCCAGTTGCAAACTCAATGCAAAGGAAAAATATCAAACTTTTGCAGAGTCTAATCCAATAGCTAGAAAAGATAAAGCTCACGCAATGATAGACCACGATAGAAGGGAAAAAAGGGAGTTACAGGCAGGCTGTAAATCCAAATCCAAAGAGAACAACAAACCCTGACAGAGTAAAAGGAACCACAGTGGAAATTTGGTAACAGGACCGAGCTCAAAGGAACCATAGCATGACAATCCTAGCCATTGGAACAACTGAAAACTGAGTATCACTCACGGCTGCCATGAAAGATTACAGAGAAGTCCAAAGGGCCAACACAAAATGTGGAGGGAGAATAGGCCAAGGGTTAGTGTTGTTGGGTATTATATACAACTAGTACTTGGCTAGGAGAAAACCAGATGGCCTCAATAATAGAATCATGCAGTGGGTCGACTTTCCAAAGTTTACTTGCGACCAAATAATATCCAATTATTTACCAAATGATTTTAACAAACGACACATAAACTATAACGTATGCCTTGTTATCATGTCATAAAATATATTGCTTAACGTATAGTTTGATAGCTCATCTTTGGCATGGGGATACAACGTTAAGTTAACATTGACCTAACACAAGATTGGTAATCATATAGTCTCGTATAACCCTGAAATCCTTGCTTGAAACTTTGGAAAATGATGATAAATGTTTATGCTTGTAAAACATCGTTGGGATATATATATAACAAGCCTTTCATCCTTAAACTGTTCAACTTGGGATAGATGTAATTCATCAAAGTATATAGTTATGTCAATATCACTTAATGAGTGTTTTATTAGCCATGTTTTATCAATGTTATTTCTAGCAAAGTATAGTGACCATTTATCATGTGAAAAGTCCAAGTGGAATTGTGTAAAACCATCAATAAGTATAGTGTCTATATTCAAATACATTGTGGTCTATGCATAGTTACACCCTTTTAACAACGATTCAAGTTGTGACAATTATAAAAATTGCATAGCATAGTGTTGAGTAGATTCATGAACACTTTACAAGTTTAACATTGTTTTAAAATTGTATGTATAACAAACAAAATAGATGTATGTTTATAAGTCTTATAAAGTCTAAAAAATCAAATAGTAGCAAACTATAAAGTTGGCAAAGTGTAGTATAAGAACACTTTTATGAATTCTTTTACATAGTTCAGATAGATGAGACTTTAATAGAATTTGGCTGTTTCTCAACTTGACATTTTCCAGTATTTTACCATGTCTATATTTGGTAGATGGGTTTTATGCTTATACAAAAATACTGGAGGTTAGCATAGGATAGAAGGTTGACCTTTATAAAAAAACATCAACCTTGGAAATTGTTTGTAGATAGAACTTAATACAAGAAAAGTATTATAGAAATAATAAGAATTTGCAATGGAATGATCCTACTCGAATCTATAATCAATAGAACCATATGGTTTGATGTAAATTTAAGAAGTATAAGAAAACAAATTTTTCATGTGAAAAGACACTATTGTTTTACACTAATCAAACTTATAATGTCAAGAAGTTTACAGACCGTAAGTTTCCCTACCGAAGATAAATATCGAGTAGCCTGATACTCAAGTAAGTGGTATGATAATGTATAATAACCAAAAGTACAATCAGTATAACGTTGTAAGATATGCCTATAAAAGTTGAAGTTACTAAACAACTAAGATTACAAGTTTAGAGCCACAGTAAGTATCTTTACTTTTTCTACGTACAATTAAGAAAGGTACTCAATCATCTGAACTTTGTTTACAAGAAATACTGAAGAAAGCAAACTGTTTTTACCTCACAGAAGTTGTATGGATTTTAGAAGCTTATTTACTAAGCTTATTATTTTCAAATAAAAACACTTCTAGATACTTTATGAAATTAAAAACGTTACTCGTTCGATCGTACCTGTAAACCTGTAATATGTAGTAAACTTTATGCGTTAGCATAAATGCTAAGTAAGCCCAAAATTGAAAGTTAGATTCCACCTAGTTGTCATAAAGAAAACTCATCAGTAAACTAAAATAACAATACACAAGTAAACCTTATTCATGTTACAAAAGGGAAACTACTTAGTTAACGTAATTGAGATTATGTAATACTAATCATTTGACTGTTCCTATTACTGCTAACTGTTAGCTGTTAGTAAACCGCAGTTTCAGCATTTTATGTTATCTCAAAATCTTAAATTTTTGTGAAAATTTGGGGTTTTGACATGTGGTATCAGAGCACAAGGTTCAAACACTAGGCCTTGATGAAGTCCAAATATCTTTTATGAAACAATGAATTGAATTATTATGCTGATGCATTTTCTTTTAAATGTTATTCAATCAGAGAAATTGTTTTTTGAACTTTAACAAACAGGTATGGAAAATATGGAAGAATATGCAGAGGAAGAATCTCCAGTTACTGAACCAGGAAGCTTACCAAGAGATCCTATACCAGAGGAATTAACTACCAATTCCTCAAAACTATTACAAACTATAAAAGATCTAAAATTTGAAATGGAGTCTGTAAAACGAGAGAATGAAAGGACTCTGAGGGATCAGGAGGAGCTGAACCAGATCCTAACATAAAGGTTTCAAACTAAGTTTATGGGTAGAAGAACTGAATCAATAAGATACACGTCATCAATGTAAATCTAAAAATATGAAACATACTAAAAATGAAAGTAGTTCATCTTCAAAGGTGTTTGGTGAACAACGAAATTACCATTCTACTAGTGATAGTAGTGATGATAACTAGTACAGTAAAAAGAGGAAATACAAAACTTATGAGTAAATTTCTGGGGAATTCAAAAAGATAAAACCACCAACATTCAATGGAGAGATTGAGAAGGGGGAGGAAGTAGAATCCTGGTTATCCGGGATGAAGAAGTACTTTCAAATATATAACTATTCTAACCAGTTAAAGGCTAGAATGGCTATCTATAACCTCTCGGGAAAGGATAACATTTGGTGGCAAGACTTGAAGAGAGTTAAAGGAATTAAAGAGAAGAATGTGAGTTGGAGTACCTTAAAGAGGTACTTTAAAAATAAATTTCTGTATGAGCAATACTATGAGGAGAGAGAAAAAGAATTTCATGAGCTTAAATTAGGATCAATGACAATGAAAGATCTAAACATCAGTTTTTTAAGTCTACTTAGGTATGTACGATACCTTTTAGATGAGAAACCAAAGGTAAAGCAATTTCTCAGCTGTCTACCTTATCATATTAAGGACAAGATTGAATATGACAATCCAAAGACTTTGGAAGAAGCTATGAGGAAAGCTAACTTCTGTTTTGAACATAATCGAAAGAAGGAAGGTTTGGCCAACTGGAAAGCCGAGAAAAATAATAATCACTATGAACAAAAGAAGAAGGATTTTGTGCCCAACAAAAATTCTAAGAACAATAAGGCCAGAAATTATCCTAATAATAAGAATTTCCAAGGAAATAAGAATAATCCTCTAAACAATCAGAATAATTCCAAGGGTAAAGAATTGGTTAATAATCATGGTAATTATACCAAGAACTTTGAGCGCAAAGAACCTATAAAGTGTTGGGAGTGTAATGGCCCACACTATGCTTCAGTCTGTCCTAATCAAAAAAAGACTATCAGCAATATTGATACCATACAGGAGGAGATGACCATTGGGGAATTAGCGAGGACCATGCCTCGAATCAGCGCAGCTTTGGAGAATCAACAAGTAGAATTTCAAACTTCCATGGTGGAAGTAGAAGGTATGATAAATCAAACTCCTGTAACTATTTTAATTGATCCAGGAGCTAGCTTCAGTTATATTGCACCTAAAATGGTAGAAAAATGTAAGTTACCTATTGAAAGATTTGAAAATTCTTGGTTGGTTTAGTTAGCCATTGGTGCTAAAAGAAAGGTAACTTGTTTTGTAAAAGAATGTGTAGTAGTTATGGATCATTTAGAAATTGTTGTGAAGCTTAATGTATTGCCTCTTCGTTCTTATGATTTACTGATTGGTATGGATTGGTTAGAACAACATAGGGTAATTTTAAATTGTTATGATAAAACCTTCACATGTTTAAACAGTGATGGAAAACCAGTAAGTGTAAAAGGAATCCCTAGAAAAACCACCATAAGGCATATTTTTTCTATACAACTTAATAGTGCTATTAGGAAGGGATGTAAAGCTTATGCATTAATAATAACTGATGAGGAGAGTCTAATTAAGATAGATAAGTTAAAACTGGAAGACATACCAGTCTTAAGAAAATATGTTGATGTATTCCCTAAAGAAATTTCGAGTCTACCTCTGAAAAGGGAATTGGATTTCACCATTGAGCTGGTACCTGGTGCAGTACCTAGCTCAAAGGACCCTTATTGAATGAACATACTTGAACTTAATGAATTAAAATACCAATTAAAATAACTAATTGATAAAAAGTATATTCGACCTAGTGTGTCTCCTTGGGGGGCACCTGTCATCTTCATTAAGAAAAATGATGGAACCATGTGACTTTGCATAGATTACCATCGGTTGAATAAGATGACCATTAAAAATCGATATCCATTGCCTTGCATAGATGATCTATTCGGTCAACTATGTGGAGCCATGGTGTTTTAGAAAATAGATTTAAGTTCTAGATATAATCAAGTTAGGATTAAGGATGAAGACATCTTTAAGACAGCTTTTAGAACTCGGTATGGTCATTACGAGTTTGTCGTTATGACATTCGGCCTTACTAATGCTCCAGCTATTTTCATGTGTTTAATGAACAACGTTATGCATAAGTATTTAGATAAGTTTGTAGTTGTGTTCATTGATAATATATTAATCTATTAAAAAACTGAAGAAGAACACAAAGAACATTTAAAAATTGTTTTGCAAGAGTTATGAGATCATCAAATCTTTGCAAAGTTTAGTAAATGTGATTTCTTCAAGGATAAGATTCAGTATTTAGGTCATGTGTTGACAAGGGAAGGGATTTCAGTAGATCCCAAAAAGATAAAAGAAATTGAAGATTGGCTGGTTCCTAAGGATGTAATGGATGTTTGACCTTTCATGGGCATTACCGAGTACTACCGAAAGTTCATTGAAGGTTTTTCGAAGATCATGAATCCGATAACTTCTTTACAAAAGAAAGGAAATAAAGCTTTAAAAAGTTAAAATAATTATTAACCAACGCACCTATTTTAAGAATAGTTGATCCTAACAAAGAATTTGTCGTGTGCACTGACGCCTGCAGTGATGGCTTAGGCAGTATTCTGACTCAAGAAAGGGCATGTTATTGCCTATGAATCTAGAAAGTTAAAAATTCATGAAAAGAATTATGCAACTTATGATCTAGAATTAGCAGCTATTATACATGCTTTAAAGATGTGGCGACATCACCTAAATGGAAGAAAATTTATTTTAATGACTGATAATAAATAATTGAAGTATTTGTTAGATCAGCCTAATCCAAATGCCAGACAAGCTAGGTGGCTATCTTTCTTAAGTGAGTATGATTTTTAAATTCAACATATAAAAGGTAAAGAAATTAAAGTTGTTGATGCATTAAGTAGGAATGCAAGGCTGAATTTTGCAGCAGCTATCAGCACTTATGCTATAGATTTGGATGAACAACTTAAAGTAGGAATAGAACAAGATGAAATTTACCAAAATTTACAAGCAAAAACTAAAGAAAATCCAACCGAAAGCTTAAGTAAAGGGTACAATTTGAATGCAAGAGAATTTTTACTATATAAAGACAAAATGTATGTACCTATCGTACCTAAAGTTAAGCTATTAATTCTGGATGAAATTCATAAAACTCCATACTCAGGTCATCCAGGCTATCAAAAGACTATAAATATGTTAAGAAAAGAAATTTTTTTTCCAAATATGAATACTGAAGTAGCAGAATATATTGCTAGGTGTTTTGAATGTCAGTAGGTGAAAACTAAACATCAACACCCAGCTAGATTACTTTAGCCATTACCCATTCCTAGCTGGAAATGGGAGATAATTAGTCTCAATTTCATTACTGGACTGCCTAGAAATCATAATCTGAATGATTCCATTATGGTAGTAGTTGATAAGTTAAGTAAAGCAGCTCACTTTATACCTATTAAAACTACCTATAAAGCTGCAAACATAGCTGATATCTTTCTAAAAAAGATTTTTCGATTGCATGGAATACTGAAAGTAATAATCTCATATAGAGATCCTAAATTTACAGGTAACTTTTGGAAATCTCTGTTTAAAGGATTAAACACTACATTAAATTTTAGTACTTCTTTCCATCCTCAAATAGATGGACAAAATGAAAGAGTAAACCAAGTACTGCAAGATCTATTAAGAATGTATGTGAAAGACTAGGCAGGTAAATGGGAGGATTATTTGCATTTGGTAGAATTTGCTTATAATAACAATTATCAAACATCAGCCAGATTTAGTCCTTTTGAAATTTTGTATGGAATAAAATGTAATACTCCTATCTCTTGGAGTAATCCGGTGGATAGATTGGTATGAGATCCTGAATTGTTAAAGGAAATGGAAGAAATTCTAAAACAGGTGCAAGGTAATCTTAAAGTTGCACAGGATCAGAAGAAAAGTCAAGCAGACTTAAAAAGAACTCCAAAGGAGTTTCAGATAGGTGAACATGTGTTCATCAAGGTGAGGCCCAAAAAGAGCTCTCTAAGATTGGAGACTTGTGCAAAATTAGCACCTCGTTACTGTGGTTGATTTGAAATTATGTCTAGGATTGGACAAGTAGCTTATCAATTAGCATTACCACCTAATTTAAGAGTACATAATGTTTTTCACATTTCAGTATTAAAGAAATATGTTCATGATGCTACTCATGTTGTTAACTGGAATGATGTACAGGTGGAACTAGAAGGAGATTTTCTGGTGGAACCGGACTGTATCCTTGGGCGGAGAGAGATCACACTTCAGAACCACACCATTGGAAAGATGAATGTGCAATGGAAGAACCTTAGTCCAGAGGAGGCCACCTGGGAATTGGAAAGTAATATGCGAGATGCATATCCAATTTTGTTTCAGGGGAATTCTGAGGATGAAGAATAAATAACATTAAGGACGATGTTATGTTCAAGGGTTTGTGTATGTCACATGCCCCAATTTTGCAAAAATAATATTATCTTATTTGATTTTATTTAAGACATTATGTTAAATTTTACGCTAAGTTGTAATTCATGACTCAGCAGAGTCAAGGATATTGAATGTAATTTTGAAGATTTTAATTATAAATAAATAAAAGTGGAGACAATAGCTTAGGAGAGCTGTTAAAAGAGTGTTTACTGGTCAAGTTGGTGGAGGAGACTGGGTGGAGAGAAAATAGACAAGTGGCATCACCCTCAAACCTCTTCCAACTATTTCAAGTGGAAACCTCCTTACATTTGGGGTCATGATCCCCCAAGAAAGTGGGATCAGAGCAGGTGGCTCAATTAATGACAACTAACCCAAAATACCTAGGCAATCTTAATAAAAATGCCCATTGAAGAGAGCTGAGGCTGCTCATTTTTTCTAGAGAAGTATTCATTCATGTGAATGTACTTCATAGAAATTCAATGGTGAGGAAATTTGTGGAAAGAGTTTGAGGGGTTAATTGCTAAGTGATCTAGTGCAGCTTTTCAGCTGAAGGATCTTACTGCTGAGTGCAGAGTGATTATTGAGTCATTGGACTAGTCTATTGTTTTCTTGCTCCACCAGTTCTTAGCCAAGGAGACCAAGAACATGCTCAGGGGTCCAAGGGAAAGTGTTTGAGTGCTCTCCAAGAGTTGGTAGGGAGGAACGGCCTCCTAACGTTGTTGTTGTCCAGCTTAATCAGGTTCTACAGTCTTTTTATTTTACTGTGTTAGATGGTTAAATGTGAATCTGACTGCTTAATGACTGTTAAATGTTTAGTTGTGAACTGTTAGAGTTAGTAATATTTTAGTTTACTGAAAGAATGAATCTGAAATAGGTGAAAGATAATCCTAACCTGTGTTTTTCCACATCTGGAAGGACCAGACCGTACTCCAGCACAAGCAGTGTATTTAAATTAGATGAAGGATATGATAGAAGTCTGAAATGAATAAATGTATTATGCATTTCACAATATCAAAGTGTTTTATTTCTGTATGTGGATTATTATCAGAAAAGAATAATGACCTATTTTTTCAACTTTATCATTTAACCATCTTATTTATGTAAATATACTGGTAAAGAAAGAGCAATAACTCAACACAGGTGGAAGGATCATTATATTAATAAAATACGCTAATAGAAAATAGGATATGCTTACTTACAGTACATTATTCTTTTTATTGAATTTAAAACATGCAGGAGGGTAAACTGTATTATGCTTTAGATATATTTTCTCTGTATTTTATATATAAACTTGTTGCTTATGTAGTAGAAGAAATATAGTTAAACTACTTGTTTACGTTCAGTTCAAGCAAAGGTATAAGTTAATAAGTATATAGTTTATTTATTAATCATAATAATCTAAGACTAACATATACTATTAACTCAGGAAAGTAATATGAAAATAATTTTGATATTAAGAAGTAACTTATTTAAAATATCTAAGTTCAACTATCAATTTTTTTTATCATTTTAATAGATGAACAACATGAGTACGATAATAACTAACATATACATAAATGTATATTTATGAACGGACTGTTCCCTTTAAATTTTACAAATAGGATATACATGTAAAAGAAAACTACAGAATCAAAAAACCCTAAGAACGAATAATATATTTACAAATAACAATCATTTAAGTGATAATCCGAATATTTGGATTATTTAATAATGATCGACAAAACTATTATAGATTGTTACAGTCCTTCAAGGACAAGTAAAAAGACAATTGAAATATCATAAATGTATTTTTTCACATTACATCTGAACACTAATTAAATGAATTTAACATAGTATTAAGACCTTTTAAATAAATAATTGAAAGATTTATTTATATAAGGGTTACCTACAGGAAAAACCTTAGCTCATTTTCTGAGCAAACAAATGTTCAATACAAATTACTCTAGAAAACAGTTACAGTCACAACTTAAGGTAAATAACTAAATTATATCATAAAAATCAATAAATGGGAAATTTATTTTATTCACACAGAGTTACCAAATAGTACACTGCTTAAAAGACATTGCATTACATTAACATGCCCGAAGGTCGAACTTAAAAAACCAAGTACAAGACCCAGCTCGAGGCCAAGTTTACCATCAATGAAATGAGGGTTTATAAACATAACAGAGCCCTTAAAACATTTAAAAGGAAATCGTATAGCTAAAAGACGAAGCTAGACAATATTCATACTCTTAGTCTTCCATCGACGACCCTGTTACAAGTAGGGGAAGAACCAAACGATGAACACAGGGCTTACCTGTTTGGAGATGCGGCCTTTGGAGATAGCCAACACTTGCTTCGTCACAAAATGTAGCACAGTTTCAATATTTCTTGCAAAGAGTTTGCATTACAATTTGTTAGTTCTACAAAACCTTTAAGCATTGTAAAACCTACTGTAAACTAATGTGGCTATAAATTAATTCTAAGATAAAATAGTGCTAAACATTACCATAATAAAAACGACAAACTGTTTAGTAGAGAGATTGTTGTTAACAGTAAGCAAGCACATGAATCTCCAACCCTGTCACCACGAAGGATCTTCCCACATAGCCAGTGAAGCCTTAGTTTACACAAGCAGTAGCAGGTCGTGAAAGAAAGGCAAGTTGGGATACAAACCAGTTACAAACTCAATGCAAAGGAAAACTATCAAACTTTTACTGAGTCTAAGCCTATAGTCAGAAAAGCTAAACCTCATGTAGTGACAGACCGCGATAGAAGGGAAAAAGGGAGTTACAGGCAGGCCATAAATCCAAATGCAAAGAGAACAATAAAACCTGACAGAGTAAAAGGAACCACGGTGGAAAGTTGGCAACAGGACTGAGCTCAAAGGAACCATAGCATGAAATTCCCAGGAGTTGGAACAACTGAAAACTGAATATCACTCATGGCTGCCATGAGATGTTGTAGAGAAGTGTGAAGGGCCAACGCAAAATGCAGAGGGAGAATAAGCCAAGGGTTAGGGTTGCTGGGTATTATATATGACTAGTACATGGCCAGGAGAAAAACATATGGCCTCAATAATACAATCATGCAGTGGGTCGACTTTCCATAGTTTACCTGTGACCAAATAATATCCAATTATTTACCAAATGATTTTAACAAACGACGCATAAACTATAACATATTCCTTGTTATCATGTTATAAAATAGATTGCTTAATGTATAGTTTTATAGCTCATCTTTGGCATGGGGATACAATGTTAAGTTAACGTTGACCTAACACAAGATTGGTAATCATATAGTCTCGTATAACCCTGAAATTCTTGCTTGAAACTTTGGAAAACAATGATAAATGTTTATGCTTGTAAAACATCACTGGGATATATATATAACAAGCCTTTCATCCTTAAACCGTTCAACTTGGGATAGATGTAATTCATCAAAGTATATAGTTATGTCAATATCACTATATGAGTGTTTTATTAACCATGTTTTATCAACGTTATTTCTAGAAAAGTATAGTGACCATTTATCATGTGAAAAGTCCAAGTTGAATTGTGTAAAACCATCAATAACTATAGTGTCTATATTCAAATACATTGTGGTCTATGCATAGTTACACCCTTTTAACAATTATTCAAGTTGTGACAATTATAAAAATTGCATAGCATAGTGTTGAGTAGATTCATGAACACTTTACAAGTTTAATGTTGTTTTAAACTTGTATGTCTAACAAACAAAATAGATTATGTATGTTTATAAGTCTTATAAATTCTAACAAATCAAATAGTAGCAAACTATAAAGTTGGCTAAGTGTAGTATAAGAACACTTTTATGAATTCTTTTACATAGTTCAGATAGATGAGACTTTAATAGAATTTGGTTGTTTCTCAACTTGACATTTGCCAGTATTTTACCATGTCTATATTTGGTAGATGTGTTTTATGCTTATACAAAAATACTGGAGGTTAGCATAGGATAGAAGGTTGACCTTTATAAAAAAACATCAACCTTGGAAACTGTTTGTAGACAGAACTTAATACAAGAAAAGTATTATAGAAATAATAAGAATTTGCAATGGAATGATCCTACTTGAATCTATAATCAATAGAACCATATGGTTTGACGTAAATTTAAGAAGTATAAGTAAACAAAGTTTTCATGTGAAAAGACACTATTGTTTTACACTAATCAAACTTATAATGTCAAGAAGTTTATAGACCGTAAGTTTCTCTACCAAAGATAAATATCGAGCAGCCTGATACTCAAGTAAGTAGTATGATAATGTATAATAACCAAAAGTACAATCAGTATAACGTTGCAAGATATGCCTATAAAAGTAGAAGTTACTAAACAACTAAGATTACAAGTTTAGAGCCACAGTAAGTATCTTTACTGTCGCTATGTACGATTAAGAAAGGTACTCAATCATCTGAAATTTGTTTACAAGAAAAACTGAAGAAAGCAAACTGTTTTTACCTCACAGAAGTTGTATGGATTTTAGCAACTTATTTACTAAGCTTATTATTTGCAAATAAAATCACTTCTGGATACTTTATGAAATTAAAAACGTTACTTGTTCGATCATACCTGTAAACCTGTAAGATGTAGTAAACTTTCTGTGTTAGCATAAATGCTAAGTAAGCCCAGAATTCAAAGTTAGATTCCACCTAATTGTCATAAATAAAACTCATCAATAAACTTAAATAACAATACACAAGTAAACCTTGTTCATGTTGCAAAAAGGAAACTGCTTAGTTAACGTAATTGAGATTATGTAATACTAATCATTTGACTATTCCTATTATTGCTAACCATTAGCTGTTAGTAAACTGCAGTTTCAACATTTTATGTTATCTCAAAATTTTAAATTTTTGTGAAAGTTTGGGGTTTTGATAGTAAAGGTATTCAGAATGTGCATATATCAGATCAAACTATTGGGATTTCAAGATGGCCTTGTCTTAGGATTGGGGACGTTCGAATGCAATGCCCTTTGCTATAGGTGGTAGTAAGGTTTTTAGGAACCACTCCAGGAAGATCCTGTCATCAAGTTGGATCTTGCACAAACTATGGCATTTTCGCCACTCATGGATGTGGTCAGTTATGTGGGTCGCATTATTCTAGTGGAAATATAATAGGATCTCCACCCCTTCATTGTATGTAACAGGGAGTTAGAAATATTGGAAGAACATGAAAGCCAGGGATTTGAAATCTAGGTACTTAGCTTGTGGTAGCTCGATGTACCACTTGGCTGCAGCACCTATGAGGGTGCATTGAAATAGTTGAAGCCTGATCGAATCATCTACAATGCTATTTGATGAGCACCACAGGTGAAACGTCATGATGTGGTTTTGAGGGAACTCCCCTGCTACAGAGAAAAAATGGCTACCTTCTATCTATTGGATGAAAGGATAGGGTTCCTAGTGGTGGTTCAAGAAAAATAGACTGAAAATAAAATGGAACCCCTATGCACACAAGGTTCTGGGTTAAGCTCCAAGACCCTGCATACAACTATTAGAAAAGACCTGCTAGCAAACAATGAAAACCTACAAGAACATGATAAACAATAGATTTGCAACCAAATACTATTAGAAAACAACTATCTACCAAAGAAAACATGCAAAATAAAAGCAGATATACCTTCTAGCTAAAATGGGCCACCATGCCCTAGCTTGGGAGAGCACCTCTCTTAGGAATGGGGAGCTATGCCTCAATGGGAGGATGGATGATAGGGAGGGTGAATGGTGTTAACCCAAAAAATCCCTCACTTAGCTCTACATGGACTACACCACCCAAGGACACCCATGATCAACCCTCGTATCGCTCCATTAGACCCCCACACCCTCAAAAAGGCTTAAGAATGAAGAAAAGGGCCTAAAAACCCCAAAAAGGAGCCTAAATAACTCTCCTAGGGGCCAAAGCCTCCAAAAAGGGGCTAAAACCCATCAAAGGAGCCTAAAACCATAAAATGAGCTAAACTTTGGGTGAAAGGGGATAAAATCCCAAAAAAAGGGGCTAAAGCCCTGACCAAGGGCTTAAAACCCTAAAAGTCCCCAAGAAAGCTATAAAAGGAGGGGTGGGGGTCACTATAAAAGAAACACCTCTCTTGCATACTATTATGCTACTCGTGGATGGCTTGAGACTCTTTGCCTCTCAAGCCACCCACATCCCCCTCTCTTCCACTCATCTTTCCCATTGAGCCATAACTCCTCCATTGCTAAGTGAAATAGGGAGGTGCTTCTTCTAGCCGGGGCATGGTGGCCCATTTCACCAAAGGAGAGGTATAATCTAGTTTTGTTTATGTGTTTGATTTGTTATTTTAGTTGTTTTTTGACCATTATTTGTTTGCAGGTTTGATCTCTAACATGTTTTGCAGGTTTATTGTAGCTTAATAGTTGTTTGAAGGTTCTCGAAGCTAAGCCCTAAACCTGTTTGCAGAGGGGCTCATTTCCATTGCTTTATACTTTCTTTCTCTTTTTGTTCTGCTTTTGCTTTATGCATTTTCCACATGCAGGAACCTACCCTTCCATCCTATAGATGGAAGGGAGCCATTCCTACCCCTGTAGCAAGGAGAAATCGCTGCTATGAATGGCTTGAGAGGAAAATGGTCTCAAGGCACTCACTCAGGAAACATAACAATATGGAAAGAAGGAACGTCTTGAGAGTGACCCCCACCCCTCTATTTATAATATTTTTAGGGCTTTAAGCCCCTAGTTGGGGCTTTAGCCCCTTTTTTGGGATTTTATCCCCTTTCCCTCAATCTTTATCTCTTTTGGGGGCTTTAAGCTCCTTTGATGGGTTTTATCCCCCTTTTGGAGGCTATAGCCCCTATGAGAGCTATTTTGGCTCTTTTTACGGGTTTTTAAGCCCTTTTTCATATTTTCAAGCCTTTTTGAGGGTGTAGGGGTCAAATGGGGTCAAATGAGGGTCCTTCCCTTCAAACTTGGGAATGTCTGAGGGAAGTATGAGTTGGCATGGGAGGACAAAAAGTTTGATGGTAGATAGGGTCATTTGTTAACTGAGCCAAGTCAGGTAAGTTGAGACATGCCATGAAAGGAAGGTTTGACCCAAGGTTGATGTGAGATGGGGCAGCAATGGTGGTGGGGTTTGCAGGGACATGATGCACCTGCATAATTGGGGGTACTTGTGGTACTATTGTGGACAGGCCACTTCCCCCAAGTGTGGTAAAAGGAACCATGTGAGTGGAAGGGCCACTACCCCCATGTGTGATAGGAGGGACAGTGTAGGTGGAAGGACCACTACCCCCATGTATCCCAAGTGAGAGGAAGGCATACTTCCCCCATGTGTTACAGGTGGGACAACTTGACTTGTCAATTTGGGTGGTGGTAGCTAGCTTATGATGGTTTGCATGACCCTGCTGGGGCCACCAGCAGAGGTGTTGGTGGTGGTGTGGGGTGTGGACATGGGTCCACTACCAATCACTACGCCGAAAAATGGATATGGGTTAGCACCAACCATGGGGCTAGATGCTGCAATATGCAAGTCTAGATCAAATTGGTATGATTCTGAGTCTGAATCAGAGGCTATGTGGCCTTCTAATGGTGTAGAGGGTCATCGAGAATGGTCTCGATGGTGTTGGTGCAATGACCCGAACTATGGTGGGTCACCTCTCAGGCGTGAGGAAGAACGTGGGGGATCAATCGTGTCTTATTTGTATGTCAAAATGGTGAAATATGGTATTGATTTTTGGACCCTAGTTTTAATGGCTTCCTATTGGCTTCAGGTGGTCACTTAGCCACCAAGACTGCTAGAAGATAGTGCTTGGATTTTTCCTCATGGGCGTGCTAGTCAATCAGTGGGGGTCGTTGCGCGTTTCGCTTGGCAATTCCTCTCAGCGTCCAGCTACTATGGGGTTCCTGTGGTACTCCTCATGATAAGTTTCTGGGATGAGCCCAAGTACTTCCCACGGTTAAGGAATTTGGGGACTTACATCCTCAAATACTGCAGCTGTTTGACTTAGTGTAAATTATAAATTTTAATGGCTCACTCAGTGTCATGAACTGAGTTTGGTTGTTTTATATGGTATGGTTTGTGTGTATGTATTTTTTATTTTTGTTATACTTAGTGGTTGTTTAAATGGTTTATGAATATTCTGTATATTTCAGAACATTGTTGATGAAAGCAATAAATGATAATCGGAAATTTAAACATGTACCATTTGTGAATCTGAACTATGATAGCCTGACTAGGTGATTGCCTTGCACTTGTATTTCTCTTCAACCAGGAAAGGGTGCTGGGATATCAACACAATGGGACTAATGCCATCCGTAGATCCACAGGTCACCCTCCAGATGCAAGGTCGGTCAACAGAGAGGACGTTGAGTGCCGTGAGGCCCCCTGGGCCTACTACCCCCTCTACCTTCCAAGTCACCTATTTTTAGTGGTTTTGAAAAATGCCAAGTGAAGTGCCTATTACTATACGAGCTTCACCCTTCATCTTATCCTAGAATACCCCAAAGGGTGATGACTCAGTAGAGGAGGAAGGGATAGGAAATATGTTTATTTTAAATACAGTAATTTTTTAATCAAGTTTTGATCAAATTCATTAATCCATTAACCATTTCATTTACCATTGATTTACACATGATGTAATAAAATGAACAAATACTGAAAAGAAATAGAAACATATTTGATGGACAGAGGTAGCTGAGCTGCACTGACAGTCCTTAATTTTTTTAAAATCAGAATTTGAGAGACAGATCACTCTTTTCAAGGAAAATGTGGCGAGGGGGTCACCAAATTTCCCCAAAACAGGTGAGGGGGTCACTCAAAAACTGCAGACAGAAGCGAGATGGATTCTGGGATGGGGTCTCACCTTTTGGGTCAAAACAAGTGACCTGGTCGCACTGTTCGGGACTGAATGAGCGACCCGGTCACACCTTTCGGCCTGATAAGAGCGACCTTCTACGAAAGGTAAATTATTTTTATCCTGAGCCATATCCGGCTGACAGTAACCTGTATTGTGGCCAAATGGGCTTGGATTGGCCTTGAAGAGGCTTGACAATAACTAAGAATGTAGAAAAATAGAGATCTAAGCTATATTTGACAAAAATTTAAATGAGGGAAAATAAAAGTAAACTGCAAAAATAAAATCCAGGAATCCTGTGGGATCAACCTGGTATGGTCGCCAGATTTGTAGTAGGGATTTCTCCCTTGCTACAGAGCATGAATGGATACCTTTCATCTATAGGATGGAAGGATAGGGTTCCTAGTGGTGGTGTAAGAAAAATAGATAGAAAATAAAATGGAACCTCTCTACACACAAGGTTATGGGTTAAGCTCCAATACCCTGCATACAACTGTTAGAAAAACCCAAAGACCTGCAAGCAAACAATGGAAACCTGCAACCAAATACTGTTAGAAAACAACTATCTACCAAATCAAACATGCAAAAGAAAAGAAAATATACCTTATAGCTGAAATGGGCCACCATGCCGTAGCTTGGGAGAGCACCTCCCTTAGGAATGGGGAGCTATGGCTCAATGGGAGGATGGATGAGAGGGAGGGTGAATGGCTTGAGAGGAAAATAGTCTCAAGGAACTCACTCAGACAGCATAACAATATGGAAAGAAGTAATTTCTTGAGAGTGACCCCCACCCATCTATTTATAATATTTTTAGGGCTTTAAGCCCCTAGTTGGGGCTTTAGCCCCTTTTTTGGGCTTTTAGCCCCTTTCGCTCAATCTTTAGTTCTTTTGGGGGTTTTAATCTCCTTTGATGGGTTTTAGCACCTTTTTGGAGACTTTAGCCCCTATGAGAGCTATTTTGTCTCTTTTTATGGGTTTTGAATCCCTTTTTCATATTTTCAAGCCTTTTTGAGGGTGTGGGGGTCAAATGGGGTAAAATGAGGGTCGTGTGTGGGTGTCCTTAGGTGGTGTAGGCCATGTGGAATTGAGTGAGGGATTTTTTGGGTTAACATGGAATTATATATGTCTGTTAATGACTTATCAAAAAAATGATGGAGTTATTTGGATTGATACAAGTCGAAATATGGAAGTTACAGTAAAACTAGTTATTTTCCAATGCAAATCCAGACTAGGTTGACTTAAAATGAGTAAATCTCGGCCATTTCGAATCAGATTGGAATAAAAATTGCAAAGAATGTTTATGATATAATATTACAGAAAATAAACTCAAAATTACTCTCATCAATTAAATATAACACTCTCTTCAACATTGTGCATCGTTACAATGTAGTTTATTGACATAATACAAGGAAGGGTATGGAGGTTTAAACCCTTAGATATTGAAAAATATTGGACCTGTTAATGAAGTATGATGTATATTAATGGATGGTTGTAGGCTGCTAAAAAATCCTGAATCAACTCAGATAGGCTGCTCCATAGATCCAATGTAACCTGCAATGAGAAGGGGAGAAGAGGGGAAGAGGAGAGAGCAAATGAGAACCTTGGGGCACATCTTCCAAGAGACTAAGGAACAAAACTTAGTAAGGAATACTTAGATTCATAAACATCAACATAATAAACATCCAAATTGATAAATGGAGCTCCAATTTTCTTTAAATAAACTTGGGTGACTTGTTGAGCAAGTCAAACACTTGTTAAGCACGTTACCACTTGCTAAACCCTAACCCTAGCCACAAATTCTTCCTCCTTGAGTAAATTAGCATGTGTAAGAAAATAAATATTTTTCCCTTTCATCCACCTTCATCCAATTTTGAAACTTTTCTTTCCTTGACCCATAGTTGCTATTTTTCCTTATGACATCTTTTGTTGGCTTTCCTATTTTTATGACTGAACTCCAAAAAGGAAACTACACCCTCCTTTGTCAATTGTTGCCTCTTTTGTATTTGACTTCTTTTGTCATATATTTTGGCACTTTCCCTTTTCCTATCTAGTTTATTTTGTCATACAATTTCCAATTTTCCCTTAGCAAGTTGGCTTGCCCAAGTGGCCCTCCTGTTAATGGAAAGTTATTTTCCACCTAATTAATTGCATAATAATATTTAATGACAATTAATATACCAAGTACATGCCTCGTAAGTGACATTTAAATAAAATATCCTATGTTAATTTATTTACTACATCTTTTGACCCTGTTGGTGCTAGGTAAGGTCAACACTTCTGGTGATCAAAATGTGGGGATATGACAGAGTCAGTATAAAGTTATTCAAAATATTCCTTGTTAAGGAATTCATATTTTTTACCATGATGCAATCTAGTTAATGAAAACATTACCCACTGCCCATGGAGGAAATTGAGCACATTGGTGATGGAGATCTATAACCTATGATTTGTGAGGCCAATTCAAACATTTGTTGTTTCTCCTTCTTCACTCTCTTCATAGTTTCAAATTTCTTCTCAATATTTTAAATTCTAGTCCTCCATTTAAATTCCAATGCTAAATAAATACCAAACCACTATTCTTGTAGATGTTAAGTCTCAATTTGGTATTTTTTCTTATAAATCATCGCTAGATCATAAAATTTACCTTTCCTTATCCAATTGACTGAGGAAATCTTGACATAGAACAAAGCAAGGGTATTAACTCTAATGTGATCAACGATTTCATTTATAGTTTTATATGCCTAGTTAATATCTTCTTTATCTGTCTCTTTTGATGTTTTTGATGAAAGTGCAGCCTCTACTGTAGATTCTAGTAGATCTAATGCTAAGGGTACATTTGATGGAAGTCCTTGGGTTGCTTTATATGACCCCTTTAAAATCGACCCCTTTATTCATTTTAAAGTTGTGATTTTGTGGAAAACCTCCTACACTAAACAATGAGAATGCACGATACAATAGAAATAATGGATCACAGAAGAGATTTTATTAATCGCAGGCCACTTCAAGGGGGAAATATCCTTTGAGAAAGATCAATACAAAATAACTCTTCCATGCTTTCATTAGCCTCAACACATACTTATATACTAAGTCTAATAGAAACAATTATTCCTCCCCATGAATATGGAATAATGCAACATATTAACTGGATGAATTAACAACTATTACATACTCCCCATGAATATGGGATAATACAACATACTAATGGGTCAAGTTACAAAGAATATGCATCTGAAAAAATATAATAACAAAATAAAGAGGGGGTTGACACGGGTTCTTAACATCCCCCCCCCTCTTAGAAAAATATTTGTCCTCAAATCTGTAGATGTGGAAACTGCTGCTGAATATGAAGGAGCAGTTCCCATGTAGCATCCTCTAGTTGCATGTTGTGACACTGAATTAAGACCTTTGTGATGGACCAAGAGCGAAGATGATGAGTGCGCTTATTGAGGATGGCCTCAAGTTCCAAAATGACAGATCCTTCCTTATCCAACTATGGTAAAATAGTTTGTTCTCTGATGTTGGTGCCAATCACTTTCTTGAGAAAAGAGACATGAAATACTAGGTGAATGCAAGAAGAAGGAGGAAGTTCCAATTTATAAGAAACAAACCCAATCTTCTGAATAACTTTATATGGACCATAGAACTTTGGAGCTAGCTTCTGATGCCCTTTGAGTTTCGGGAGGATTTATTATAAGGATGCAGATGAATAAAAACCATATCATCGACTTGAAAGGTAAGCTCAGAATGGTGTTGATCTGCTTTATTTTTCATGTGATTTCTTTCCTTATGAAGATTAACCTGTAGAATGTGAAGATTCGAATCACGGTTTTGAAGAACCATGTCAATTTCTTGAACTGGTGAACTGTTGGGGGTGTATGGAAGGAGCACTAGGGGTGGATTCCCATAAACGACTTCATATGGAGTCATTTTAGATGCAGTATGGTAGGAAGTATTGTACCACCATTCAGCGAGAGGGAGCCACTTTGCCTATTGATGTTGTTGTTCAGAGGTAAAGAAACGAAGATAAGTTTCCAAGAATTTGTTGGTGACTTCAGTCAAACCATCTGTTTGTCGATGATATCCTAAACTCATTTTCAGTTTGGTTCCAGTGAGGTGAAAGAGTTTGGTGCAAAAATGACTTGTGAAAGTTGTGTCGCAGTCTGAGATAATGGAAGAAGGGATGCCATGAATATGGAATATCTAGTCCATGAAAATTTGTGTGACTGAGGAGGAAGTATATGGATGGATGAGAGCACCAAAATGACTATATTTGGAGAGCCAATCAACCACAAGTAGGATTATGGTCTTCCCTTCATATTTAAGGATTCCTTTGATGAAATCCATCGAAATATATGTCCAAATCCTTGTAGGGGTGGGAAAGGGTTCGAGTAAGCTAGAGAGGAATGTAGTTTCACCCTTATGGCACTGGAAGGTATCAAATTCATAAACCATATATTGAATTTCCCATTTCATTCCATTCCAAAATAATTTGCGTTGTTCCTGCTCATACGTTTTGAGGAACCCAGAGTTCCTTGTCACTGGAGAATCATGGAGTTCATAGAAGACATCTTGGTGAAGATCTGTGCTCTGCAGAAGTAACAGGAGACCATTGTATCTCAGAGAAGAACCATCCCAATATTAATGTGGTACAAGAGAAGGATGACTGGCCAACTATTAGATGATTTTAGATAAAGAAGATTCATTGACATAGCCTTGCTGAATAGATTGCAACCAATTTGGAATAGGCATAGAAATAGCTGGAAGAGAAGCATGGTCATCAAATGTGTGGGAAAGAGAATCCACCAAAAGATTGTCCTTACCCTTCTTGTAAGTGACCTCATAGTCATAACCCACGAGTTTGATAAACCATTTTTGTTGTGTTGGGGATGACACTCATTGTTCCAGGAAATATTTCAAACTTTGGTGATCAGTATTGATGCAGAAATGATTCCCTAAGAGGTATGGATGCCACTTCTATATGGCATGAAAAATAGCCATCATTTCCTTCTCATATGTAGAGGCAGCTAAATTCTTACTAGAAAGGGATTTGTTGGTGAACTCAATGGGACGTTCATCTTGGAGGAGGACAACGCCCAAGTCCATTGTCGCAAGCATCACTCTCAGTAGTGAAGGGCTTGGAAAAATTAGGCATATCTAGAATAGGTGTGGTACACATAGCATGTTTTAGTTTCTCAAATGCACACTCAGTAGCAGGTGTCCATGCAAAATAATATTTTTTCAGTAGAGCTATTAATGGAGATGCAATCTTCCCATAATCCTTGACAAACTTGTGGTAGTATCTAGTAAGTCCCAAAAACCCACAAAGGCTCTTCAAGGTCTGAGGATGTGGCCAATTTTTCATGGCACCTATGTTGGTAGGATCGACACGAACCCCTTGTGCTGAAACAATATTCCCGAGATAATCTAGTTCTTTCTGCCGAAAAACACATTTATATTGTTTAGCACAAAGATTATTATCACAAAAAAGTTGTAGTACAAGATCCAGATGTTGGAGATGCTCAGCCCATATTTTACTATAGATGAAAATATCATCAAAGAATACCAGAATGAATTTTCGCAAGTAGGGCCGAAATATTTTATTCATCAATTCTTGGAACATGGAAGGAGCATTTATGAGGCCAAATGGCATGACCAAAAATTCATAATGGCCATCATCATCCACATAATGGAAAGTTGTTTTAGAGATATCATTTGCATGGAACCGAATTTGGTGATACCTAGAACGAAGATCCAACTTGGAGAAAAAAATGAGCACCATGGAGCTCATCCAGAAGCTCATCAACAATGGGAATTGGAAACTTATCCTTTATTGTGATATGATTAAGTGATTGAGAGTCACAGCAAAGGCACCATGACCCATCATTTTTCCAGAATATAAGTACCAATTAAGAGAAGGAACTAGTGCTAGGTCAAATAATACCTTTCTTTAGTAAGTCACGAACAAGCATCTCAATTTCTGTCTTGTGGAGAAATGGGTAGTGATATGGCATGATGTTGGAAGGGACGCTTCCAGGAAGGAGAGAAATATGATGGTCCTCTGGTCGGGAAGGTGGAAATCCCACTAGTTCAGCAAACACACATGCATATCGATCCAAAATTTGTTGTATATCGAAAGGATTAGTTGAGACTGTTGAAGGTTGCATCTGAATGAAATGGAGCTGAGTGATGACACCATGTGAAATATTCTTAAGAATCTTTTCCATTCAGTGTGAACTGATGAGGTAGAGAGACCCTGGTTGTAATCCCCACAAATTCTTGTTTGTTACCATTGATTCAAAACAACATCCAAAGTTCAGCAAAATCCTATAAAATGGGTCCAAGTGTGTGTAACCATTTAGCGCCCAAAACCACATCACACTTTCCTAAGGGAAAGGAAAACATGTCAGAGCATAAGTTATAATCCCCCATAGATATGTGCACATTACGACACTTGACTTTACAAGGTAAGGTTCCCCCATTGGAAATCATGACTTCAAACCTAGACCAAGGATGGATAAAACAATAAGCTTGTTTTGCTATCCTCGGGTCATTGAAGTTGTGAGTGCTACCAGAATGAATGAGTATTGTAAGAGGGAGTTTTTTGAAGAACCATCTGACCCACATGGTTTGTGGGGTGGTGACTTAGGCTAAGGCATGGAGAGATATCTCTAGTTGGTCATTTGGAGTAGGAAATTGTTGAATCTCACGATCAACATCTACTGGATCTTGAGCATCATAAAAAAATTTAGGTGCTAGTGGAGAATCCACATCCAAGAGATATAGCTCTTTCTCAACACATATATGTCCCTGGGTGAATTTCTTGTCACAATTATAACAAATCCATTTTTCTTAACATTCTCGCATCTCTGCTTCAAAAAAATGCTTGATAGGAGTGGTTCTAGGAGCTGGAATATTTTGGGTTCTTTGGGGAACCATAGTTATGAATGGATCAAGAGTGGATTTGGAGCATTATTGAGCTGTGATCTTGTCCTATCCTATATTAGGAAACCCTAGGGATTCCATCATTGTGTTGGGGCATAATTTTAGAATAATCAACCCATATTTACCTACCTTAGACATTAATTAATTCATTTTTGTCTTATTTTCCTAGTTTCCTATATTCCACTCTATTCAAGTTGTCTTATACATGTCATAGAAGTCAAAATTGATAAAAATGAGTCATGGAGCACTTGGGAAACCTCCTAGAAACCATATTTAGAATGTATTCTTTATTCTAGATCCTCCAAAGTGCATATCTTCTTTTTCTGCAAAGCTTCCTGCTTTATTTAATAAGGAAAAAGGGAAAGCAAGACTAGGTGTAGTTGACTTGTTTTTTTCCCACATCATCCTCCTTCCTTTTCTCCTAATAAAAGAATGTATGAATTTTCTTTGCATCCCTTATTAACTTTCCTACTTGAATTTTCCAATTCGTCAGCCTGTAAGTGGATTTGGAAACTACTTTAATATGCACCTATGGGGGATTTGACTAGATTTAGTAAATCTACTTTTTGACTATTTTGAATGGAATCCTTATGCATTCGAACATCTCATGTAATTATATATTTCAGAAGCATATGACTTCACAAGGTTGGATATTGTACACTTATTCAATACAGATTAGTGTTATGCTCCAATTTCAGTCTCCTTTGTTGGTAATTTTGCATGTTTGATTAGCAATTTTGTGAGTGNTGGTATCAGAGCCTTTGTATATTGATTTATCTCCTTCAATATTGCTATTTCAGGTTCAACATCTTGATTGGGAGCATATTCTGCTGACTGAAGGGCACATTTTCTGAGCTATGGATCAATCTCAGAAGATCATCTTGAATCCATTTAATTTATTTGAATGGAAAGATGATATGGAGATACTGTTGAGACTGAAATCTCTCTATAGGGTGACTATGGAAACTAAGGTAGAGCCCAATGCAGCTGTAGAGAAAATAAAATGGCACAACAAGAGGGATGAGGCCTATGGTATTTTGTGTTTGAACATTTCAAGAGACCTCCTCTTCCATCCTGATGGATTGACATCACCTAATGAAGTGTGGGAGAAGCTCATAGAGATTTTTTGTAAGAGATATGATATGAGAGGACATCAAATCAAGAATGAATTGATCTATTTGAGTCCCAGCAGTGTCAAATCCTTGCAACTCTATTTTTCCAAGTTTAAATCCCTTGTTTTATAGCTAAAACAGTGTGGAATTGAAAATAAGGAAGAGAAACTAGTTTTGGCCATACTATTGAAGCTTGGCCCTGACTATTCAATGTTTATTTCAACCTTCCATGCCACCAAGTTGACAGCTCGATCCTAGAAGATGCCTAAGCTTGCAGAGTTCATGGAATCCCTCATACAGGAACAAGATAAATTGGTGATGATGGGCACCATCAAACCTTCAAAATACCAAGCTTTGGTTGTTGGAGATTCAAGGGTGGATTCAAAAGGAAAGAATAAATCTAAGAAGCCACCTGAACAAAAGAGAGACAAGAACAAGTCTCAAGAGGAGCCCCAAGGCTCCAAGAAGAACTTCTAGAAGAAGAAGAACAAAGGATAAATGAGCAAGTGCGCATACTGCAGTAAGGGATATCATCTTGAGAGCTCCTGTATGAAGAAGAAAATTGAAATGTTGACCCAAATCCTAGAGAAGAATAATATCTCCCTTCATGATTGCTCAAATAAGAGGGAAGAAGGATCAAATTCATAGGACATAGAGAGAGTACATGCTTTGGTTGCTGGCACATCAAGCTCACCTAGCTTCATCATAGACTCTGGAGCTTCTAGACATATGGTTTCGACCAAGGAGGGATTCTCCTCTCTTGACATGTCGAAAGGTCCACCAATAGTGTTGGGAGATGACTCTCTCACTGACAGTTTGGGGAAAGGAAGGATTGATCTTGACCATGGTAAGCTCAATAATGTGTTGTATGTTCTAGGTCTTGCCTCTAACCTCTTGTCAGTGTATCAGATGACTCAGAGGGTCTCCAAAGAAGGACATATTCTCCCTTGATGATGTTGAGATCACAGAGATATAGAATGGTAAAGTCATTGAAAAAGGTGTTATTGATCACACTTCGAAGGTATACATGTTTTCCCATTTTCTACCCTACTCAAACCCCTTTTCTCTTCTGATTCATGCTAATGAGGAAAGAAATATTTGTCATGAAATATTTGGCCATCTTAACTATAAGTATCTTTCTGATATGAGTGAAAAATATATGGTCATAGGGTTACCAACAATTAAGTGTTCCAAGGGAGTCTATCAAGGTTGTATCCTAGGAAAACACCCAGAGCACAAATTTGAGAGAGCTAATCATGAGAGAACCTATGCACCTCTTCAGTTGATCCATAGTGATGTTGCTGGTATATTTCCTCATATTTCCATGAGTCAAGACAAATATTCATTGACCTTCATAGATGAATTTTCTAGGTATTGTTGGGTTTACTTCCTAAACCATAAGTCTGAATTTTTTGACCTCTTCAAAGTCTTTAAGGACTTGGTTGAAAACCAGTGTTGGAGGAGACTCAAGATCCTCAGATATGACAATGGTGGTGAGTATTTCAAGTCTAAGTTCATTCCATATTGTAAATATGAAGGTATTCAGATGCAACATTCAATCCCTTACACACCACAACAAAATGGTGTTGCTGAGAGAAAGAACAGGCCACTGAAGGAGATGGCAACTTGTATGATGGAGGCTAAGAATTTGCCACCAAAGTTTTGGGCCGGGGATATAAAATCTGAATCCTACATCCAGAATAGGGTGCCTCATAAAAATATTTATGGTATGACTCCCTTCGAATCTTGGAGTGGGCACAAGCCAGATGTGACCCATTTCAGGATTTTTGGCTCAACGGCTTGGGCTAGAATTCCAACTGAAAAGAGAAAGGATTTTCTGCCCCAAAGCCAAGAGTTCCTATTTGTTGGGTGTTCTGAATATTCAAAAGGGTATATTCTGATAAACTTGAGCACAAATAAATCCTTCATTGAAAGGAGTGTTCATTTCCAAGAAGAGCCTTTAGTAGCAGTTGAAGTTGGAGAGTCTTCTTCACCACCAGATCCATTGAATGTATGTGGAGAGACAAATGAGTTTGCTGATTCTGATATGTATGATAATGATGATTTAATTGCAGATCCTGACAGTTGTAAAAGATAAAAATGGGCATCAAATACCATTCATGCAGCTGGGGAACTAGCTGGAAATCCTAGTGACCCGAGGAGGACTAGATCTCAGTTTGAGAGTGCCCTATGTATGAAAGACCCTTTTTTTGCAGAGAAGTGATATCTGATGGTTGAATCAGACCCATAGGCATATGAATATTCAGCACATGATCCAATATGGAAAACATCCATGAAATAATAATTCATCTCGCTCCAGAAGAACAACACGTGGGAACTGGTTGATCTTCCCCCAGGGAGGAAGCTAGTTCAATGTAAGTGGATTTTCAAGACTAATTTTTCTACTGATGGTTCACCTTTGAAATATAAGGCAAGATTGGTAGCCAAGGGCTACTCTAGTTACATGGTATTGACTACAATGAAACCTTTGCACCAGTGGCAAAGATGGACTCCATAAGGCTAGCTTTAGCCATTGCAACATCGAAGAAGTGGGAAGTACATCACATGGATGTGAAGTGTGCTTTTCTAAATGGATATATCACTGAATATATTTACATGCAGCAACTTCAAGGGTTCTTTTCTAATCCATATTTTGTGTGCAGGTTAAATAAATCATTGTATGGGCTCAAGCAAGCCCCCAGGGCTTGGTATGCCAAGATTGATGGCTTTCTGCTGTCATTGAGTTTTGTTCGATGCAAGTCTAATCCTAATGTTTATTTGAAGCTGATTCATGGTTCCTTGATTATTATTTTCTTGTATGTGGATGATCTTCTAATTACAGGAAGTTCAAAGAAAGAGATTGCCTCCTTGAAGGATGAAATGAACCATGCCTTTTCTATGACTGATTTGGGGTTGTTGAGCCAATTCTTGGGTCTCGAAATTGCTCAATCCCAACATGGAATAAAAATACAACAGTACAAGTATGATTTAGATTTTTTGAACAAGTTCAACATTAAATATTGAAATCCAAGCAATACTCCCTTCCTTTCAGGAGTTAAGCTTGAAGAAGCAGGTTCTTCTCCTATGGTAAATAATATGTTGTATAGGCAGTTGATTGGGTGTTTGATTTACCTTAAAAAAACTTGACCTGATATTTATTATGTAGTTAGTGTGGATTCAAGATACATGGATCAGCCTCATGAGATCCATTGGAGAGCATCCAAAAGGATCCTTAACTTTGTTCAAGGAACAAGAACTCATGGGATCTTCTACAAAGATAAATTTGATCTAGATTTGATTGGGTTTACTGACAGTGATTAGGCAGGTGAAAACATAGATCGAAATTCAACATCACGATATGTGTTCATGCTTGCAGAAGGAGCAATCAGCTAGCCAAGCAAGAAGAAGAGTGCCATAGCGCTATCATCTATAGAAGCAGAGTACAGAGGAGTTGTAAATGGAACAACTCAATGTTTATGGTTGCAGGGAATACTTGGTGAGTGTGGCTTTGAATCATAGTTTTCAACTATTATCTATTGTGATAATAATAGCACCATTCGAATCGGCAATGATCCATTTTAGAGACAGAGAACCAAACACATTGAGATCCATATGCACTACATCAGACAGCTTGTACATGATGGCACCATTCACCTACTCTTCTGTGCATCTTCAGAACAAGTAGCAGACATATTCACCAAAGTTTTTTGTGAGAATACACTTAGCAGTCTCAAATCACTGCTGGGGATTGCTGATCATGCTATGAAGCATGATTGATGACAACTATTTTAAATTTTGTTTTACTGTCCATGTTTAAGGGAGGATTTTCCCATTGGGTTTTTGCCTCTTTCCTTGGTTAAATGGACATGCAGTATATAAAGGGTGACTAAGCCTTGTTGCTAGGCCCTATAGTTTTCTGATATTTGCACATAAAGTCAAGCTTAAGGGGGGCTGTTAGAATAATCAACCCATAGTTACCTACCTTAGACATTAATTAATTCATTTTTGTCTTATTTGCCTAGTTTCCTATATTCCACTCTATGCAAGTTGTCTTCTACATGTCATAGAAGTCAAACTTGCTAAAAATGAGTCATGGAGCAATTGGGAAACCTCCTAGAAACCATATTTAGCATGTATGATTTACTACAGATCCTCCAAAGTGCATATGTGCTTTTTCTGCAAAGCTGTCTGTCTTATTTAGAAATAAGGAAAAAGGAAAAGCAAGACTAGGTGTAGTTGACTTGTTTTTTTCCCACATCATCCTCCATCCTTTTCTCCTAATAAAATCATGTATGAGTTGTCTTTCCATCCCCTATTATCTTTCCTACTTTACTTTTCCAATTCGTCAGCCTCTAAGTGGATTTGGAAACTGCTTTATGCACATATGGGGGATTTGACTAGATTTAGTAAGCCTACTTTTTGAATATTACGAATGGAATCCTTATGCATTTGAATATCTCATGTAATTATATATTGCCGCAACCTATGACTTCACAAGGTTGGCTATTCTACACTTATTCAATACAGATTAGTGTTATGCTCCAATTTCAGTCTCCTTTGTTGGTAATTTTGCATGTTTGCTTAGCAATTTTGTGGGTGTTATTGTTCTATCACTTGGGGTTCAATTTATACACATAAAATTTTAACCTCAGATCATATTTCATCCTTTAGACCACTGATAAAACAACTCAGGTAGAATGCATTAGGAAATCCCTCAGTGTGATTGCCTAGTTTCTCAAATTATGTCTGATACTCCTGCACAGTGCCAGTTTGGTGAATTTTGGTGAGTGCTCTGGTGAAGTCATCAAAATCACTAGGGCCAAATCATTGCAAAAGAAGTTGGGAAAAATATGTCTAGTTTGGCTCTGCATGAGCGTTGATGTACCAACAAAACCATTGAAGGGATTCATGTTCCAAATGAAAGGATGCAAGTGGAACTTTATTCACATGAAAAGTGTTATGTAGGCTGAAATATTTTTCTACCTTATAAATCCATCAAGTCGGATCATCACCATTGAAGCAAGAAAAATCCAGCTTCATCCTGTGGATGTTGCTAGAGGAAGAGAACCTAATGTCTGCAGAAGACTCAGGCTGGTGGTGGTTGTTCATGGGTGAATGCTGAAGATGGAGGACGATAAAGTTTTTATCTAGATCCTCGAGTTTGGACTTGATGGCAGCAATTTCTTCTTCCATTTGTTTATTTTCTCTAGCACGGGTAACAACCATAAGCAGTTTTTTTTTTAATGTAATGGGTAGAAAAACAAAAACAGAAAGGGTTGTTAGAAAAAGAAATTTTTTATTCGAGAAAAGATTGGGGGGGGGGGGGGTTAATTGGGGTTTTAAGGAAGGATTAAGGAATTGGAAAATTTGTTAGAGAGGGACAATGAAGTAGAAATGGAAAACAAACACCGTGGAAAAATTTGAAGGAAATTCAGTGAGAATCAGAGAAGTTATGACAAACCCTAAAAATAGACAAATGTTGAATTTCCGGCTTCAGGAAGTGGAATTAGGGATAGGATTCTCAAGGAAGGAATATGCATAATGGTATTACGAGGGATAGGGTGCTTTTGTGTTTTTTGAAGAAATGATTTGTGGTGGTGCTAGAAAGCTATGATTTATCAACTTAAAATGGAGGAAGTGATCTGTGACAGTTCTGGAATTATGTTCATTATCAACTGTAAATAGATATGGACCCTAGGTATATCCAGATTCCTAAAGGTTCACGGGATTCACTCGCCCACCAAATCTATCTGATGGCTTGCATATTGGGGAAGCACCCCTCACTCCACTGTGCAGGTAAAACTGTTAACCGCTTGGCCACAAACGATAGATCTTTGGTTTTCCTCATAGATGGGAATCTACTCAATCAGGTGGGGTTCATTGCACTTTTCGCTTGGTAGGTCCTCTCAATGGCTAGCTACTTCAGGGTTCCTGTGGTACTCCTCAAAATGATTTTTAGGGATATTTCCAAGTACTTCCCATAGTTAAGTGGATATGGTTTATTCCCTAATCAGAATGAATAATAACACTGCTAGAAGAAGAAGAACTGTAAGGATCACAGTGCTAGGAAGCACTGCAAAAAAAAACATTTCCAGAAATTCCACCCAATCAGCCCAAGAAAGTGCTTTGATACCAAATGTGGATAATCTCCTACAATAAACAATGAGATTGCATGATATAACATAAATAATGGATCATAGAAGAGATTTTATTAATCGCAGGACACTTCAAGGGGGAAACCTCCTTTGAGAAAGCTCAATACAAAATAAATCTTCGATGCTTTCATTAGCCTCAACACATACTTATATACTAAGTCTAATCTAAACAACTATTCCTCCCCATGAATGTGGGATAATGAAACATATTAACTGGATGACTTAACAACTATTACTTACTCCACACAAATGTGGGATAATACAACATACTAATGGGATGACTTACGAAGCATATGCGTCCGATAAAACATACTAACAAAATAAAGAGGGGGTTGACACGAGTTCTCAATATATTTGTCTTTGAAGGGTTTAATTTATTGTTCTTATAAATTTTAACTGAGACTGTAGAATTTCATTAGTTCCTCTAATTTTCTCATAAATCTCCTAAAGTAATTGAATTTCCCCTCTTATATTCCTTGCTAACACTTCCATTTCTTTAATTGGATATTCTAAATCCTCTATCCTCTTATATTTCTTTTGTAAATTAACAGACAATGGGTAAATACTTAGCACATTGGAGAAGGATGGAGTAGATATAAATGATGATCTAGGTGTACTATTATTAGGATGGTTGTCTTCTTTCATTAGCTCTTCAACGACTCCAATTGGTTCCTCAGTTTCTTCGACAAAATCCTCTTCTCTTTCGACCAAATACCCTCCTCAAGATGTCCCATTCAAGGACATTTCAGAACTCTTGGTAGAGGATCATTAAATTCTTTGTCCTCCATGGTAATATTTAAAAAAACCCTTGATATTTATAGTAATTCCATCAAATGATCAAGTGAAATCTAAAGAGATCTCATTATGCTAGCCTTGTAATTAAAAAAAAAAAGATATCAACTCGTTTCCCTGAAGAAATCCCTTCTATTTGCATCTTCATCAAAATATTCTATTGTTTCTAGTTCATACCCCCTTAAAACGTAGCTAACAACTGTTAGAAGCCCAAAATTTCTTAATTCACTAGTAGTCTTAGTCACAACATACCATAAAATGTTGGAAACAAGACAACAAGGTTAAATATAAAATAATTACAAGTTTAGGAGCAGGTCATATTTGGGTAAGTTTTATAGGATCAACGACTGGTAAAATATAATTATAACTTGTGGGGGAAAACATCAAATCAACACGTTTCCCATAATTCATTGGATTATTTTGGTTTAATATGGAAAATACTTGTAATCAGAAAAAGAAAATAATAAATCATGAAGTGGTGGTGATTATAGGAATAATATGTTAAGGTGATTGTAATATATTTATGTCACTGAAAAATTTGGAAAAATTAAGTAAGATTTACATACTTGGTTAACTTAACAGAATACTTGTTGCAAGGGTATGGCCGATGCTCTCTTTCTATGGTACTGTAGAAATAACAGTGGAGTGATTATGTTGAGACTATTGCTAGGATGATGATGACATGGAACTCAGTAATAAATATGTATGTTGATTGGAGGGGAACGATATGAAAATGCTAGAAGAATCTGAAGGTGTTGGCAGTCATTCCCCCACACTTGAGGGTTTTCTTTTCCTCATGAAAAATAGGTGAGGGGACTGTTAGTAAATCTAGATGATCATGTTGTTGTTTTATTGTAATAATGTACTACTCCAAGAAACAAATTAAACTACTTCTTTAAAGTACTAAATTTAGGTTGTCATTGGAGACTAAAAATTTGTTGGAATATGCCTAATTACAAGTTTTTCTAGAAAATGCTTAAATCACAGGTTTTTCAAAATTCTTGTAAAATTTGTTTAAAACTTATAATGTCTGCTAAAAACTTGTAATTTTTGCTAAATATTCAACCTAAACCCATTTTTAGTACAAATCTCTTCCTTTGAATAGATTTCTTGACGTCGAATAGGGAGAGAAGTCATTGGATTACCAACCAATGATGGAAATTGTTAACCAATGCGAGACAATCTTTCATTGATGTTATGGATATGAAGGTACCTAAGTACATTTTCTATGATGTGAATAGATGGATTTCTATAGAACATCAACAAAATTCACCAAGTAATAGACATTATGGATGCAGGCCTCAAGGTACTTTTAAATGTCTCTAGCTTTGATGCCATATAAGGTTCTAGTGTCGATGGGAAAAATATCATTGAAAGGAAGACCTCAAGAAATTATTCATCAGTTAGCATGAGAAAAAATAAATAATGATTTTGAAAAAATTCTAGAAGATACCTCCAACTTTTTATTTTGAATCTAGTTAGCTAGTTTCTTGGTTTTTTAACTAGAATCATGCTATGCTACACAAAACAAGCTGGTTTTCACAACAAGTATTATTTTTATCTTTAATTATTTTTTTAATTTATTTATTTACAATACATCATCCTACTCTACTTTGAATAAAATAAAATCTCCTTCAAGTGTAGGAGTACTTCCAGTGCAACCATGTACGTTACAGGTGTAAAAATACATTCATACTTTGGTTTGAAAGATAAAATTTAATGTAGTCTAGATTATGAAGACTCAACTGCTTTGATGATGATGCCAAGAAGTGATGAATAATGAAGGAGTGGTGTGAGCTGATAGTTGTATGAAACCAACATTCGGTAAAATCGCGATACTCTCGGTTCACTTGCTCATTTAGATAACTTTGTTTGTTCTCTTCTACCATGCCATGCATATCTTATATTGTTTGATGATTAGCCTCTAGTGTGCATAGAGGATCTTCTGTTAAATTTGTGAACCATTGCTCTACAAGAAAATGAGAGAAATTGATAAGTGGAATTATGCAGTGGAATATTAAGGACAATTTACCCTAAACAAGACAAATTTGAGACAAATATGATAAGAATTGATCAATTAACTACAACATTAATATTCATTCATTCATCAATAATACAATGATTATACAATAAATATAATTCAAATGTCATGGATAGGCTTCGAATCTACCGGATCAAGATGATCGAATAGCTAACGAAAGTTGAATGAATAACTAACTATGTTTAAATCACTTTCGGAGCTCACTAGTCTAACTCTAGGTGTCTAAATCAATCTACAGTTAGTTAACTGATGAGGTAGGTGGAAAAAGGTGCCACTCCCAATGCATGCATGTAAAAGTGGTGGTATATTAACTAAAAGTGATATAACTGATTGTAACTAGAGTTTGACTCAGCATAACTACTTACTTACCACAACCAACTGCTGGAGGTTGTTGGTGGCACTCAGAATGGACTCCTATAGTGTAGGGATTGGTCTCAGAGGCACATTGAATCAGCTTGCACATGCATTAAGTGGCAGTTAACCTATGTATGTGTTCCCCACACTCTATTATAGTAATAATGTCTTCCTAAGTTAGGCAAGATGATCAATTCGACTATATTTGGTCAATGGAGGATTAACTCATCCTAACACCCCCCTTAATCCTAACTTGGACAACTTTGGGCCTTGGAAACTAGGCCAAAAGTCATTCATACAATCTAAAATAAATATAATACTTCTTAATAAAAATAAGTAAAATGGGGAAAACCTCATGTGAAACCCCCATCCCCCTCAAAATATGTAGGAATCGTGAAATTCTGTTTCAATCTACAAAATCTTGGTTCTTCTATGCATCAACATCCTTGGAATATGCATGTGAATCTCTCCAAACTAAATGATTATTTCTAGAGGAATTTTCCTCTTTGTAAGAAGAGGAATATGCTCATTTGAATCAAGAACATAGACAACTACAAGATGAAAATTGGACCCATGTAGAGCAACTGACTTCAATTGATGAGAGACAAAATGTACTTGAGAATTAGAACCATGGGAGGTAAACCCAAGCAATTTATATGTTGCAGCCTTGAACATCAAACCATGTGAGGTGAAATAAGCTCCAAGTGTTAGGAGCAAGTATCCAAGCGAAGGCATGATGTCTACATATTTACTAGTACTGTGAGGAGATGGGAATGTGATCAAGTAGAAAGGTAGAGAAGTCCTAAAACAATAGAGAGAGAATTATTGAGATCCATAATCTGATATATCTTTTAAAATATCCAATGATTCAAAAAATATAATATAAGCAAACTCATGAGAAAAAAATAACATCAAATCACCAACAACAATTTTGAAAGAGACTTGATGTACTTGTTTTTTCACACCAAAATTGATGATAACAACTACAAGCATGACTAGAGGCTCTTGAAACTTAAAATTCAAACCAAATAAGGTCATATTAGATCCAAATAAGTTCATATCAGATCCGAGAGTGTGGAACCAAGGTCCAAGTGCTCCACTGAGATGGTAGATGCACAATTTTCTCCTTCTTCAACAAAACTATGAGTATTGGTGCAAGCAATCACGTAGGAATTTGCTAGAAGCTCTATATCAATGAGAGTCAATGTATCACTCCTAAAATCTGATATTTCTTCCAAAACATAAAAAGTATTAATTTTTTTCACACGAGCATTAACATTAGAGAGAGAAAAATTGAATTCCTCTTGATTTTCTGAAGCAATCACTGGCAAACTTTGCACAAAATTTAAAATAGAAGAATCATTGGAGATGCTTGAGTAGAATGGAAGGAGAGTATTTATTAAATAAAAAAATATTTGAATGTATTCTTCTATATCAACTATATTATAATATGAGATATCAAATATCTCATAAACTTCTAGAGCAGCAGGAGAAGGAGTCACTCCAAGGAGACTTTCTTACATTCGAATTGACTGTGTTGAATATTTTTCTTCTTCTTCATCTTGAAAAACTTCATTAGAGAGAATATAGACCTTTAATTTTGAATAAAGAACTCTTTTGGTGTTGAGTGTGTTCTCCAAATTTCTATAATGACCTTCATTGTTCTTTCTAAAGGTTATTTCCAATTATGTCCAGAGATCCTTTGGGTATTCAACAGAATCAATAAGGTAGTGCAAGCTTGGAGAAAAGGCCAAACATATCATTCCAAAAGTTCTATTACTGTCATTTATCTAGTCATTTTCATCTTCATAAGACTCTTTACCAATTCCAATAGATACCTTGTAGAGACCTTGTCTCTTTAGATATGAAATCATATTCAATTTCCACTCGGAATATCTTGTGAATGGAGTAGGAAGAGGAATTGATAATATCAAATCCATATTGAAGTTTTTACTTCAAAATATCCCTGCAAAAAAAACCAATTCACAATCATATGTTATTTCAATCCTTTCCAACTTGACATGTACACTTTCTCAGAGTCCATGACACCTGGATAGACTTCTTTCGGTAGAATACAGAGGGAGCAAGATTATCATTCCAGGTTTTATGTGGAAAATTGGTTGCTTTTGGTGTACAATGGAGATCAAAAAAGAGTTGTTTCTAGCATGAATAAGGCTCTGATATGATGTTAAATTTGTGAACCATTGATCTACAAGAAAATGAGAGAAATTGAGAAGTGGAATATCAAGAACAATGTACAATGAACAAGACAAATTTGAGACAAATATGATAAGAATTGATCAGTTAATTACAAAATCAATATTCATTCATTAATCAATAATACAATGATTATACAATAAATATAATTCAAATTTCATGGATAAATTTCGAATCTACCAGCTCAAGCTAATTGAATAGCTAACTAAAGTTGGCTGAATAAATAACTTGGTGTGTCTAAATCACTAACAGAGCTCACTAGTCTAACTCCATATGTCTAAATCAGTATACAGTTAGTTAAATGATGAGGTACGTGGAAAAAGGAGCCACTCCCCATGCATGCATGAAAAAATGGAGCTAGATTAACTGAAAGTGATCTAACTGATTGTAACTAGAGATTGAATCAACATAACTACTTACCTACCACAACCAACTTCTAGAGGCTGGTGGTGGCACTCAAACTAGGATCCTATAATGTAGGTATTGGTCTCAAAGCCACATTAAATCATGCATGCACATGTAGTAAGTGGAATCTAACCTCTATATTTGTTCCCCACACTCTAGTACAATAATAATGTCTCCTTGAGCTAGGTAAGATGATCAATTAGACTATAGTTGGTCTAGGGAGGATTAATTAATCCTAACATATTCTACTAGGAATGTCAGGGACTCCTCAATATCTTGTTGTAATGGATGATCTCCATCAAATGTGGTACATGAATTCTTGGTATCCTTAACCATTTGACAAGGGTGATCAGATGATACTTTTAAATATTCTTTTGTATATGGAGAGATAGATATGTTCCTAATTGCAATTTGTATTTGTTCCTGTTGAGAGGTAGAGACACCAACTACTACTAGGATTTGACAAAGTGTCTCTTCACTCAAATACTTATTGAACATGCTTAACTGCTACTTTGCTAGTTGATGATCCCTATCTTGCACATGAAGTAGAACTTATAGGAAAATGAATTGATACTCAAACGAATATTCTTCTAATGCTATAAAATGAAAATTTTCATTATTTAAATTCAATATACTACCAAATGTACTATGCTACCTATTATTTCAGCAAAAACATGACAATGATTTGGAATATTATCACCAATTGTGACAAGGTAGGAGTACTAACCTTCTTCAACCAATGGTGGTAGCACGGGTTCTTACCTCTCATATTATTATTCATTCCTTCTCCTTGTCATGATTGTAATTACACACACAACTAAATATCTAATACATCCCTTTACATACCATCCACAACAATGATGCAAATTAATATTAGTGAAATTATATGTTTAATAATTTTCCAACATTAAATTGTCAAACTGGGACGTAAACCTCTGAAAGATGGGCACTATCTGTGTAGAGCTAGTTCGTCAAGAAGTTAATTGTGTTGTCTAACTAAAACTGAAATCAAACCTAATAATTCAGGGAGAAATCCATTCACAAAACAAAATTTAAATTCAAATCAAAGTACAAGATGAATTCAATACAAATGATCCTTGGCCATTGTTCAGGTACCAGTAATATTGTTAAATTTATATTTCCTATCAAGATAGAGCTTCGTTGATCAAATGGATCAATCTTATAACTCTGATAATGAAAAGAATCCAAACGAAGTGAACTAACAATTGACAATTAATTTTAATGTAACTAGTCTCGTCCAAGTGTATGTACTACTGGTATCACGTAGAAAGACATTCTACTTAACAATAGAGTGCTATGTATGTTGTCCAATTTCTTAGTTTAGGATAAAAATCAACTACATCTAAGGATTTAAAGCTAATGACTGCAAAATAATTTGAATCTATGCGAAGATCAATTCTAGAAAATATCAACAATAAATCAAATCTAAATATAATGTGTGCACAATCTATTCATGTAAATTCATATATGTTAGGAAACAACATATAGGATTTTATCAAATTCCAGAATTAAAATAAGCAAAACCACATACTTAGAATCTTATAGTAATGAAGATGAACTTGAATTTGTGAATAAAAATAAATACTTACAATAGAAACAAATATTTATGTAGTGTTATACCTTCTAAAGGGGGGACTACCTTCACAAGATACAAACTACAATCTACAGGAAACTAAAGGTTCAAATCATAAAACTGCTAATTAATAAAATTCATAATCAAATGAGGGAACATGAAGATGATGAGCAACATTAATATTCAATTATTTTATATTATTGTCCAACCTCATACAAGTTACGACACAATATTTATAAATCATACCTCTATTATACATGATCATATCATATCCCCATATAGACAATTTGAAATTTACAATTTTAGACAAAATCCCCCAATTCTAGAAATTTGTGATTTTGGGAATATTTTCCTTCTTACCCTGATGATATATCCTAATATGTTCCAAATATTGTGAAACCACTTGAAATTGACCTAATTTTCCATACTAGGAGAAAAACCCATGTTGGATATTTTTTAGATTCTCCTTCGTATGCACACAAATCAAGGCACAATATGGTTGTTTGGAAAAACAATAGCTAAAAATATGGGTTTGACTAGAATGTTGAACAAGCCTTGGAGTTTCACACGTGTGATATGGGTGTGATATAATGACCATAAAACCATGTTGGAGACATATTTGACCAAATCCATGTGACGAATTTTCAATGAATAACTTGCAACCACCTCAAACTACTCAAATTATGAGTTTTTTGGAAAACTTGTAAACACTGGAAAAATAGGATTTACAAGTTTTTTGGGAAAACTTGTAAACACTGCAAAAAATGGTTTTACAAGTTTTTTGGAAAAACTTGTAAACACTGCAAAAACAGGTTTTACAAGTTTTCAAAAAAAACTTGTAAACACTGGAAAAATAGGTTTTACAAGTTTTCTAGAAAAAATTGTAAATGACTGTTAGTTACCATATTTAATGATAAAAACCTACTTAATTATGCAATCACTAGTAACAAAATAAATATTCAACCTTACATACCTCGAAAGGAGATAACCATTGGTTTTAAAAGTTTATAATGACAAACTAGTGAGATTGGGAATAAAAAGGAATAATTATGCTTAGCTTGATAACCAAAACCACTGTGCAAAGTAAGCCAATTTGAAGGCCTAACAATATCAATGCTAAAATCCAATGAAATGTTCCATTAATTAGAAATTATCAACCAACAATTGAGAGTATTAGTGTTCAGAGCAGTATGATCCATTTATTACACCTCTTTGGGCAGTTAACACTCCTACTTATAGTTACCTCTTAGATACATTTTTTCCTTCAAATGATTCTCTCCTTGAAGGGGGTAGTTCCCCAACCACTTCCAATCATACTAGAGACAAGTCACCCATAAATCCAAGTCACACTAGAGAGAATCCAACATCCACTATGAGAAATGTAGGGGGAAAGCAACCAACCACTTCAATTCATACGATGTAAAAACAACTAGCCAATGTAAGTCACGATGGAGGTATTTATACTATTGACAAGACTACAAGAATATGAAACAATACTAATTTCCTTGATAATATTTGCAAGGTATATCACATTAATTATTTGTTCCTTGCTATTCCAGAGATACAAAGACTGTGGTCTCTCTCTTAAGATTTTTTTGCTCCTGACAAACATATAGCTTCCTAGTAGCTTCTTATTAGTGCATTCAGTATATTGTTGACAAAAAGGTTGATCTGATGGTATTTTTTTACCAACCCCACTTTTCCTTAGGAGAGTTATGTCATTATCACTCTTTCAAATATTTCCATGACATTTTTTCTTGGTACTATGAAAGGAACTTGTTCAATAAACCCTACAATATGCTTTCTTTGAAACAATATTGTACGTAGGCACTAAATGCCTTGCAATTCTTGTTGTAGATTGTTGTTTAAATATTTTTTATATTTATCCACCACATCATGAACCAAAATATATGAAATTCCACATGAATAAATTTGGTCATGTCAGCTATGATAATGTTTGTGACATTGTATTCCAAAAAAAGGTTTTCTTACCAATAGTTGGATCCAATGTGATTTACAAAATTATAACAACATCAATTGGGATATTATATTACTTGATTTAAATGATTTCAAAAATTATGCTTTAGGGTTGATACCATCAAGTTATGACACTTCCCATCCATCTGTAGGAAAATGTTGTGACCTATTCAGTAGTTCCTAGTACCCTTAATGGGATTCTCTAGTTAGCATATTACTTTCTATTTGGTTCCCATGCTAAGATTGTTATGTAGGACTGGGATTCCTTGTTATCCCCACCATTATTTTTGAGTTGAAACTATAATGGTTTAATTTTATTAATATCATGGCCATTTCTTACTAGGCTCTTGAAATTTTTTTAGGTTTATATTAGCATTTTTCAAGATACCTACTTGTGCATTTGTGCCTATTGATTTCCTAGTTGTTTATTATATTGCTTGCTTGCCACTGCAGTCAGATTTTGTTTCTTGTCATATATATACCTTTATGCTTGTTAGTTGACTTTTATCCCTAGAGGGAACAACTTTTTGAGTGTATAAAACTATTGTATTACCTTTTTGGAATATTATTTATAATATAATTGTCCCATTCCCTTGGAATGTAGATGCACATCCTTGAGACAATCATTTCCTCCACCATATGCTACAATTCTTTATTCTTTTTTGAGCTTTCAAAAAAATAAAAATGAAAAAAATATCAAAATATACAAAAGACAAAAAGGGGGGTTGAGTCTATTTTTATTAGTAAAAAAGAGAAAGAGCACCCGTCTATTAGAATGTGTAATATTAATTTTGGAATTGTCATAATGTCTAGTGTGATGTCCTAGGATATTATGACATCCTATCCAACAAATGGAGGCATAATTATATATATATTATGTAAAAGGAGTTATCCCACAAGCATCGTGGATTAATATTCTCCTATTACCATTCATTACATAAGGAGGTGGAAAATCATTTATCCCACATGTATTATGGGATGTAAATATTACATACCTCTGGCTATATATGGAGGCAAAGAAGACCCTTTTGGTATGATGTTGAGATTTTGAAATATATTGTGAATGATATTGTAAAGTTGCGATAAGAATATGTGGGTGGAGCTCATGTGTAAGAGTTGATATTTATTAAGAATAAGTAAGATGAAGCAATCCCATGGATGTTTCCCCATTTGGGGTTTTACCAAGTATATCTTGTGTACAATCTCTTCTACCCTTTTCCTCTCTTACTATTTGATTATTTGGTTCTTGTATTGATAGGAAAGTATACTAGTTAGATTTTGGTTATTGATCTACATGTTAGTGATTTTATTGTTGTATGTGTTAGCTCTCCAAGAAACTACTCAGTGGTTATGGCTGAGTATGCTTGGTAACTTAGAAATTATGTTTTCATTAGGTGGATCAATGGGATACCAAGAAAGCACAATGAAGAGATTAACTTATCAGAACATCTTAATGAGCCAGTGCTTTTAGAAACTATAAATCAGATGCAATATAA